>JAODUH010002228.1:0-12181 GCA_027564835.1 Typhlichthys subterraneus | reverse complement strand
GCATGCCTGTGTCAGCAGGAGTAGACACGCCCCCTAGCCACCACTAACCCCTCAGCAGTGCAGGATCCTCACAGAAATAGCAGGAACCACTGATCAAGTTGTTCCTGTTAAAAGAGTAACAGAACCTGTCAGGACAAGAGTTACATAAGGTATTCAATGTGCCTTCTGACAAAGAATAGTTGGGCACATAATTGTCCACATAAAGACCATTATTGCTTTGCATAGGTGAAGAATGTCTCAAGTGTTCTTGTCTCGGTTTGGTTGTGAAATTAAACAACATATGGGCTGACTACTAAAAAACATGGAACATTCAGTTGCAATCGATATATTCTTGCTTTTATCAGTGAACACCTGTCTTTACATTCTGTCTGTCAACATATACTATTTCACATAATGTTAGGGCACGTAAAGATTACAGTTAAGGAGGCATCCATTTAAATAATACTTATTGATAATTATGTAGACCTAATATAATGCAGTAGTGCAGTATAAAACACGACTGTGTAGATTGTTTCATGCTGTTCTTACTGGGTACAATATGGACGGTTAAAGCAGTATAGTTGCTTAGCTTGTATTTTATTAAACTCTGTTCATATACAACATCACGTAGCCTACTTCTCAATTCTCTCGTTAACATTAGACTGCCTAATTCCCTTCAACCTCTCTCACGTGTGTCTTTGTGTGTTACCCCCAAATCAGTCCCCCTGAAACATGAATAAAAATCCTAATGTTACATAGATATACTACGTGCTATACAGTATTACTGCTTCCAGCTTCAAGTCAAACCTGCCCTTTGTGCGCTATACATGACTAGTTTCGCTGTCCTACTGTAGTTCCGACTATGAACAGCAGAGGGAGACATCTGAGGGAGCATCCTATGGCATTGAAGGTAGAGGTGTTTTCGTTAACCGAGTTCAAATACTATATTTATCCAGCACTGCTAACTCAACCTTTAGCAGCAGGGTTTGTTTAATACAACTGTTACAAAAATGTAGAATATTATAACTCCCTGACATTTTTTTTAATCTGTTAGTAATAGTAGTAAATCGTTTTTCATATTGAGGGCTTTCTATTCTATTCTATGCTATACTATTCTATTCATGACAACAAATAAAATATTCCATGCAGACACAATCTTTCAATACATATATCCAGTATATCCAATTAATTATCATTGCACTGATGTAATATCAAGGAGTAAGTGACATTTTGAGTGAAACGGAGATGTGTATATCAAATGAAAGCTCTTGAGCTCTTTATTTTGCCAAAAGGCCACATGTAAATTCCTAATCAATGTATAGTTATTCATTAAAAACCAAAAGACTATACTGAACTGCCTGGCATTGAAAAGCATGTGGTAAGGATGTTTTATGTTATATTTTGATTTTATCACAATAGATAATTATTTTTAACTGTATGTAATACTTTGTTCATATTGTCATCAGATGGGCCCAAGTATATATTAAATTGATGAAATGTTGGTGCCAAAAAGGCGCATGTGAATTTTAAAATGTTGTTTTGGCCCTGCTGTAAAGTAGAAATATCACTTGTGCCCCTCTGGTTCTCAACCCTCAGTATAATACTTATGAATCCATATTGTTTGGAAGCAGTCTTGTTTCTTAGTATGTAGCCTATTGTGATGTGATGACAGCATCAGGCTTGACGACTAGCTAATTAGTGTGTACAGCAGTATTGGAAAAGCAGTGGGTGCACATAGCCCTTAGTTTTCGCTGTACCTGCCACAAAGTATATGTCAGGTGTTCAATTAATACACACGTTGTTCATTTTGTCCATACACTAAAATACCATTGTCAAAATGGCATGTTTACATTTTTTTTTTTTTTTTAGACATGTTATAATACATCTTAAACAACTTTAAACCTGAATGTGTGTAAGAGTACTGTCAACATCAAAACCCCTGCAGCATTTGTATCAGGGCATGCATTTAAAACATACCCAACCTGTATGCAAAGCCCCTGTACAGCCCTGCTACAGTATGTTGGCCTTACAGGAGTTGGTCTGTAAAATCTGAAGTGTAACATTGAGCATAACCGCTTTTCTAAACCAGGGGTAGAATAAAGCATAATTAAAGGATTTAAACAAGAGTTCACATACATAAACCATGTCACATTCAAGATGTCCAATCCTGTGGGGTATAAACAGTAGTGTGGACAGAAACTCAAAATAAACAACAGTATAACAACACCCAGAGTCATGGCAGCTTTCGTCTCAGATCTCCTTATGGAAATGTTCACTGACACTACAGTCTTGGACCGAAGGGCTCTGGCCTGAGATACAGCCACCAAAAACACCCTGGAGTACAGAACTATGATCACTGTTAAGGGCAACACCAAGGTCATCACAACATCAGGAGTTCCTATGTAAATGTTAAGGGGAACAGTACATTCTCCATGGCAGGCAGTGGACCCTTCTGTTTCTCCCATGCCCATCGTAAGAAACACAATATTATAGAAAACAGAAAAAGCCCAACACATACTAACACAGATCCTAACTCTTCTCACAGTCTCTTTGCTGTGGTAAAGCAGGGGTTCACAAATGGCCACATAGCGGTCCACTGATATCAGCACCATGTTTCCCACAGAGGCAGAGACGCATGTGAGTATAAGCAGGAGAACCAGAGAACACATGAAGGGCCCCAGGGTCCAACAGGAGCGAAATAGAAAGAACCCCACTGGCAAGATGATTCCCGTCATTAGGTCAGTGACACCCAGCGAGAGGAGGAGGAGGTTGGTGGTGGTGTGCAGCTGTCTGGAGGATTAGCAAACAACAAGAGATTCATTATGACATGTGCATCATTCAGATATAATGCATTATAACATCACACACACGTAAACAGTGTGACTGTAGTCATCAGTAAACCAAGCCCTTACAGAGATAATAAAATAAATATCCCACAGATAGTATATTTTAACTCTTTTAACTCTCTAACTAAGTTGGCTCTGGCCAACTATTGCTCTTAGTTCAGTTTTGGCTGAAAGCCTAGTCACTTAAATGTTTGAAGTGTCACTTGGATAGCTGATCGAGCAATCAGAGCAAAGCAATGCAACTAGTTGTAGCAATTCCGATTGTCTGTACAAGAGTTTAAACCAGACGTCTACGCACAGTAATAGGCAAAGACTGCAATCACTCTCAAATGGAGCGAGCCCAGATCTATTCACAAAGTGTTTTTTAGATCTGGTTATACCAGGCTAATATTCTACCACCTTACGTATAATAATAGCAGGCTGACAGTATTCATCAACAAACAAAAACTTTTACAGAGATTATAATAATATAAAAAATAAATAACCCACTGCTCGTATATATTCTGCCACCATATAAGATATAAAGCATTATAAACACATGTATTAATCAATAACCCAAGCCTTTACAGATATAATATTACAATATATATATTACTGGTATATTCTACCACCATACGTATCAGATATCAAGTGTTATAAACACACATTGTAAATCAGAATGACTTTATTCATCAGTAAACTAAGCCATTCTTTATAAAGATGAAAGCACAACTATCCCGCTGGTGATATTCTATACCATCCTACACACTGGTATGTACTGGTAATTAATATCCCACTGGTGGTATATTCTAACTCCATTATTATGTACAGTATATGATAAAATATCAAGCATTGTAAAAACACAAGCTTTTACATTAAATATCCCACTGGTGGTATATTCTACCACCATACATATAATATATCAAGCATTATAAACACACATTAATAAAGAGAGATAGACGGGGAGAGAGAGAGAGGGAGGGGGAGAGATGCTGCTGAAGTCTGGCAGCCCTCTGACCAACAGTCTTAACTGTTGCCTTAAGAGAAGGCAGGCCTGAATGCTTGACTTTGTCTTGGTGAGTGTGTGTGTGTGTGTGTGTGTGTGTGCGTGTGTGTGTGTGGTGGTGTTTTTTATACACAGCAAATAAATTAACATTCTGCCGAGCTTGTCAGGTAATTTTATGTTGTATTATTATTTTTTAAATGTTTGATGTACAAGGCGGGCCAGGTTGTCTCAGAGGCCGGGTTGCCCCTAGGCTGGACTTTGCCCAGGCCTGCCTTAGAGGGAAGGGTCACTGCACATCATTACACACATCATTACAGACTCATTCTGAGTGGTCACCTTTATCCCATGGGGTCACTGAATGGTTTCATGACCATGAAGTCGATGTGTTATGTTACTATAGCCTTCATAGTCAGGAGGGATGGTGTGGTTATTTGGGTGTTTGATTATCCCAGCTGGAATGGCATGGGTTCGAGCCCCAGAGTTGACCTTCATGTAAACACCCCTGAGCAAGATGCCTAGACCCTACCTGTGTACTAAGACACTTTTGTTAAAAGTGTACTAAGACACTTTTGTTAAAAGTGTCTTAGTTTCTCAACACAGATGAACACGTAAGATTTTAGAGATTTCAGACTGGCCTGTCAAATGGATGATTATAGATCTCTATAACACCAGTCCACAAACACTAAATCAGAATATCTGTTGGAGGAACAATGTACTTCAGAATCTAGAGCAGACATTAGATCAGACTAGATCTATGGCAAGGCCCACTGAAGCTATTGGGGTGGTATGTGGTGCCCCAGCACTTTATTGAGGCACTCCATGTTGGTCTTTACTTTGCTTGTCAGCTGACTGTATATATCTGTCTATTGTCCCTTTTGTACCAGGCACTGCTATTGGATGCAAACTTATTTAAAATGTGTGTGCATTCTGAGCAGCAATGACCTCAGCCAAACATTTACTGTTATATACACCTTTACTTATCCAGGTATAGGACTCTTTGAAATTAAAATATATTTTACAAGAGAGACCTGGTATGGTAGACATCATGGTATTTACTGTAAGTCCTCGGCTTGGAGGAAGTTGACCCATTTCCCTCTGGGGAATCACTGCTTGACAACATGAAAAAGCAGACTTTCTTCAGCCTTGTTCACAAACAATGAACTCCAATGACCTCGGGTAAACATTGACAATTGCACAGTTTATAAAGCACTCAAATCTGCTTGGGGAAGTTGATTCATGTTTCCTTACAGATTAGGTGTTTGACCTCAGTGATGTAGACCACTGTCTGTTTCAGGTCCTACCACAACATTTTGATTAGGACTCTGGATTTTAACTGGACCATTCCATAAAGCAGACATTCTTTCTTCATAAGAATTATAATCTCTTAAAGAGAGTGGTGAAGAGCAGTGTACATGGTTGCATCATGTGCTGATGTTTGAGTTATGGTCGCACATCTGACTGAAAGATACCACAGAGAATTAGTTTAGGGGACACTGTTAGGAGGTGTGAATGCAAGGCCTGGGAGAGAGCAACAGAAGCACCAAGCTCATTAGCATAACAGTGTGTATTTTATGGAGAGATGGGAGGCAGAGAAGGTCCTGTGGGCATTGAGCAGTCAGTGTGTACAGTATGTGTGTTAGTGGATACACAGTTTGGGGTAAAGGTCATGACACACTATACTGTACAACTTTATACAGTTTGGTAATGTGGACACCCCTTGGTATACACATGTTACATCATTTGCATATATTTATATCTAATGCCACTCTGTGAAATTATTTACATATACGTACTGTATAATTGTAAAGAGTATACACACAAGGTGTTGTAATCAATGTTCACTGTACTCCATAGCAGTACAGTGAACTACAAATCTGTGAACCCATTGGCTCCATTCTCTCCAGTCCCTCCACTCCAACACAGGGTCGGTGAAGGCAGGGATCACACACTGGTGAAGGTGAAATCACGAGCCTTCGCTCGGCGTTTAATAGCAGCAAGCACAAATCAAATGGAGGTGCGTAACAGTTGTGTGAACTAACGAACGTACTCATAGCAATGAGCCACAATATCGGCCTCATGTAGCCCTCACACCCACACGGCTGGCAGCAATCAGCCAACTGCCTGTGTGGGGCGCTGGGGACACAAGCAGACGTCCACCGACCGGTCGGGCACACACCGTCGACGCCGAACCCCTTTACCACATAAAAGCACCATCACTGAGTCATGTGTAAATTAATAAAGTCTGCTCCCTATGGTTTTTAGGTCTACAGTATTAGGTTATGTAATATTTCTGTGGACTGCGATTCGACTAAAAATTGATTTAAGGACTTTTATTTTTGCTTTCTTGAGGTCCAAATTAACTTTGTTGTTGCTGATGAAGTAAAGCAGTCGTTTAACAGATCATTCAATTTTTTTGGTTGTTCATCCAGTGAGAAGGATGTGTCCACAAAATGTGTGGGCAGGTTAATGTCATAGGCTACAACAGTAATACTAATGCAGTTATCATATATTATATTATAAAAAATATATTATTTTGTTATATCCAAATCCAAAATCCTGGGTCCTATTTCAGCAAGCACGTTTAGTCAAAACTAAAGAGTTTGTTATCCTTGAAATGACAGAAACTCTCTCTGAGGTTTCTGTTTCAGAAAGATAGCTCAGGGAAAGTTATCATGGTAACTGAATGTGTGAACCTAACCTGCTCACTAGCAGCGTTTCTTTAACAAACCCTGGGTTTCTCTCTTCCATTCCACTTAGCTTGAAGCAGCTCATCTGTTAGAAAAACAAAAATACTTAATTTAAATTATACTCAAATCACACTAAAGAAATGGCACTAATAATAATAATAATAATAATAATAATAATAATAATAATAATCTAGTAGTAGTAGTATATATTATATGTACTGTATACTTTGCACAATGGTAGAGTCTGATAATGCAGTGTGTAAATGTAATGGCCAAAAGGTGCATTGTGGGCACATAGCTCCAGTAGTGGACATCAAGGTTAATATATACAGATTCCCTTTCCAGATGTGAAATGCCCTTTTGGCACCAGTGGCACAATTTGGGCATCCAAGTGGCCAAATTGAGTCTGCCTGGTCCTATCCGTACTAAAACCTTATATGATTACATGTTCTTTGTGGTATTTCTATCTGCTTTGGAATAGTTTTAGTCAGGAGTGGTTGAATGAATTGAGTGTAAATGTTATGAATGTGTTATTATGGTGTTATTCACTGGTGTTATTAGTCATATAGTTTTGAAGCTATTATAGATTAATTTTGGCTTTGTCTGTCAGGCGAGCCAAATCTCCCAGAACCACTGGTCATAACAGGATATGCTTTTTTAGCAGCTTACAGTATTAACAATGTAAAACATAATAATAATAAAAGGATGAAGAACAAAAACGATGGCCTCTGCAAGACTGGAATTGTTTGGGGTTATAGCGTTTGATCTATATTATATTCACTGCTGGTACATTGTAGTATTTATTTGATCAGTGTTTTGGAATGTCACTAGAGGGCACTGCATCATAAAATGCTGGGGTCTGCATGCCACCCCTTGTGGTACATATGATAAGGCTGCATTTGATATTACATCAAATACAACTGTAGTTCTTAATACTACAACATTATGGGCAGATTAATGTCTGCATATATGCAGCTGACATGCATTTATCTTGTGTCATTTTTCACTATGCAGGAATGCCAATATAGGCCCATTGACTTCATATGCAGACACAGTGCGGTATATGCAATACCATATGAACTCTCATACAGTGTCCCTGTAGGAGAAAAAAACAATAACCCTACTGATGATGATGAGTCCAGTTTGTCAATTATATTCATATAGGCCTTAATGACTTCCAAATCATTCTGATAGAATAAACGGATGCCTAGAATGTCTCCAACATATAATTAAAATAAATGTATTAAAGTCACCGCATTTGAAAGGTGGGACAGTTTCAGGCAATATCAATGCTGCCGAAATCTGTCCCCCTATGTAACTTGGCTGCAAAATATAAAAAGAATGTATTATTGACTTCCAAATCATTCTGCTAGTATAATTTGATGCCTGGAAAGTCTCCAACATATAATTTAAATAAATGGATTTAAGTAACAGCATTTGAAAGGGGGGACTGTCTCAGGCAATATCAATGTTGCCCAAATCTGTCCCCCCATATGTAAATTGGCTTTTAATAAATTGATTGAATAAGCAGTATTAAGAACTAACACACTGTATGAATTAGCTAAATTTTGTAGTGGTCAGTCTAAAGTCATTTAGTAATATCAACAGTCAATAATCTCTATTTTTTTCATAGCCAAATGTTTCCAGGTATGACACACACACAATGACAAAACAAAGGCATACACCAATACATCCATGGCATACACCGAGAGTATACTAGTGACGTTGGTTTATCTAACAGGAAGTCTATTCTTGCCAGATTGAAGGATAAGCTTCTGGGTGTTGTTTGTTTCCATGTCAAATGTGGGATTTTGCAGCCCTTTGAGATAGTAATGTGATTTAAGGGCTATTGAAATATACATGACATGACATGATTTACTGTAATTTGACTTGATGTCAAACAGGAGCATAATGTCATGTTCAGTTTGCCAGCAAGTGGTGGTTGAGGTTGTTTGAATGACAGTGCTGTATGTAGCAAATAGGTTAATTACTACCTATTGCCTTTCAAATTGTTGATGGGTGGTTAAATGTGCTGCTTCCAATGTGTTTTATTAAAACTCGGAAGGAAGGCAGTTGGAAAATCAGAATTCTGAATTGTTGTAATAAAACAATAATGAATTAAACAAATAAGTTAAAATGATTTTACAAAGTAAATGTTTAATAGACTTCAAATGTACATAAAGATCTTGCTCACACAATAAAACACAGTTATTTCATAGGTTTTATACGTTTCGATTTGCATCACATTTAGTGTTGATGATTTAATGTTCTTTACTGTACAGCCAGGTGTACACACTTCCCCAGCTTCTGTGTCACTGTAAACATGTAGTTATTTCTTAAATCCAGCTCATACTGTAGGTGGTCTTAATCGTCTAACACACACACACACACACACACACACACACACACACACGCTCACAGTATTCGTGCAGGCCCGTGTGCTAATGCAGGTTTGCCCCTAGGACAGAAAGATCAATACCCTCTGACCTTTAGCGAACATCATCCATAATTAGGACATCCGTCAAAGAAACACAGAACATTAGTTTTCCCTGGTTTAATACAGTTGCCTTAACAGATTACATTATGTGTTGTTTACAATGCCTATTATTTCCTTCATACAGTATAGCTGCATATTGTAATTATCAATACAATCATTACATTAATTACATTTTTTACATTTATTAGTACTCCAACATGTGGCAATAGTAAACATTTCTGTGCATCCATGGACGTTCATAACATTTCCACAACCTATTGTATTTTAGATGATGATTGGCTCAGTCCCAGAAGGTTGCAGAATACATCTATAGGCTCATTGGGATTCAGAAAACAGAGATTAGAGAGTTTCACAAGCCTTACTATAGACGGCAGGGATTTGTGGGATATCTGGTGTCATGAATAGACCACGTTTGTTTTTCCGTGCCAGTCGCTTTCTCCAGAGAAGGCATTAATAGCTGTTAGCCAATCAGATGGCCAAGTTCGGTTGTTTTCCCACATTTTCCTTGTGACACATTTCCCTGTTTAGTTTAATAGACTGGCCAGCAAGTACAGCTTTATTTTCCTATACACATCTGGCCTTGTGTCTCTGTGTGAGAAAGAGAGAGTTGAACTATGTTATACATGCTTTTGCCCAGTAAATTACAGTGAGAAAGCTTACACTAGCCTAAATGTAGTCCTGGCATTGGTGAATTTGTGTTTTCTGTAATCCACAATATGTTTTCTAACCTCACAAGGATAAATAATGTAGATCATACCCAGAGGAGACATGCCACACTCATTTTGCACCAACCAAATTATTTCTGCATGAATTTGATCATCTGCAACAGGTTACTTTGTAATAGGGGACACTTGTATTACTCTTTACAAACAATAATGAATCACCACTTGCATGCAAAACTCAATATCAACAATATTTTTACCATAAATCAAATCAATAATGAATTAATTAATTAACTATTGGGGGATAGTTAGCTAAGTAATTTGGCTTGAGAGCTAACATATTGTGTGGTAGCTTGGTAGCCACATTTAGCTAAGTAGACTACCAATAACAAACTAATTAGCTTGGTCATTAAAACCTTTTTTTCTTGTTTAGCCTATATAGCCTATATACAGTATTATGTTACCAAATAACTATCTATGCCACTTCAGGAAGATGTAGGTTTACATTTCCCCCCATTGAATTAATTTTCATTTTTGTCCCAGATTATGAAAACATGCGTCCTACATTATACATCATAAGTGGGACAACTGAAAAATGTGGAAAAGAATAAACACATTTATGCTTATTTTATTGGTTGAACAGATCACAAACAGAATTTAATAAAAATGAGAATACTTGAATTATTTATTGAAGATTTATATCCTTAATATTAACCGTGTGTTTCACAACACAAACACTGTAAAGTAGGAATATTGCAGATGGTGCTCCCATGTGGGATTATGTTGGCAAACTCGGGT
This sequence comes from Typhlichthys subterraneus, assembly GCA_027564835.1. NCBI lineage: Eukaryota > Metazoa > Chordata > Actinopteri > Percopsiformes > Amblyopsidae > Typhlichthys > Typhlichthys subterraneus. The sequence goes on along the minus strand of JAODUH010002228.1, from coordinate 1,727 downwards.
CAGGCTTGACTTGAAAGCTTGAAACTATAATGAGCCTTTCATTGCACTTTTCTGTGTCAGAGGTTGTTTTGTCCATAGTTCCGAGTACAATGAATCACACCAACACTGTGGCCTCACAGCTAGAAGGTCCCGGGTTTGCAAACTCCCTTTCTGTGTTTGCATGTTCTCCCGTGTCTGCTTGGGTTTCCTCCAGGTGCTCTGGTTTCCCCCACTATCTAAAAACATGTCAGGTTCACCCTCCAGCCAGTGCAGTTGACCAGTGACACTGGCTCCTATCTGCAGTTGGTCCCCGGGCAGCTGGCGGCTGCTCCCTTGAGGGATGGGTTAAAATGCAGAGGATGAATTTTGCAACATGTATGTGACAATAAAAGTACATTTACCTTTACCTTTCTCGTTTTTCTCGTCAGATGCGTTTGTTAATGCCGGTGTAAATTGCTGTGTGTGTGTGTGTGTGTGTGTGTGTGTGTGTGTGTGTGTGTGTGTGTGTGTGTGTGTGTCTGTTGTCTTCTGATGTTCATCAAGCTTGGCATGCTAGCTTAACTTCACCGGCGCACAGGCTCTCATTAGCTTCTGCTAACCTATTCATGATCTTACCTTTGACACATTACTGTATTCTAGAGTCTAGAGACCAAACCCTGTCACATTACTGTCAGCCTTGTTAAATGAGCCTTATATCCGGGGGTTTGACTAGACAAATCTTTTCAACATCATCATACGAAATGTGAGATGGATGATTTAATTTACCATGCAAGGAATATAAGAGAGAAGATAAGAGAAGATTGAATGAATGAAGCTGGGTCAAGCCCCAAGATACAATATTTCATACTGTATAATGTAGGCAATAGTTGAGACCGTTGCATGTTGGTTGGGCTTTGGCATTATAGATTGCATTATAATCTATTCAGAAGTGAATTTGCATATAGCAACAACTACAGAAGGTGGACCTAATGTCAGTGGTGGTCTAGCAACGAAGCACTGTCCAAAAACAGAGAACAATGGAGAGAACAGAGAACAATTCAGACAAAAAAATAACACAACAAAACAATTGCACCCTAAATATAATTAGATTAAATCTGTTAAATTATATTTGTTTATGAGCGTGCTCAACCTAATTTAATTCAAAATCATGAATACAATCTGAATTAATGTTGTTTATCTCCATAAATATAAGCCACCCGGTTAGAATACAGTATATTTACAGAAAATCCACATTGTCTCCAGTCCCAACTGTTTATTAGTATAAGTGTGATTTGAGCCATCCATGTGTGCATTGTTGAGTTAGTGTGTAACATGGTGTGAACAGCTAGCTAGTGACTATACAGCCATACATTTATAGCTTTATTATTGAACACCAGAACAAAGCCAGCCATAAACCTTATCACTACAGCTGTTTGACTTCCCCATCTCTACCAGCCTATAAACTCAGAATGCTTCCAAATGTGGAAATAAAGCAAATACCAATGCATTTTAAAGACTTACCCACCATAAAACCAACATGTAAAGCCTTGATTATGTAGGACTTCCATCGTGTGCGAAACCCGCTTGGTTTGCGATACTAGAAAACTTCAGAAACGCAATCAGATAATACTATCTTATAAATGTGACTATTGTTATCCATTTACATTTACATTTACATTTACGGCATTTGGTAGACACTTTTATCCAAAGCGACTTACATTTAGTACATTTGTCAATAGTTGGACAGGTCGTATACCAGCAATTATAAG
>JAODUH010002227.1:0-12182 GCA_027564835.1 Typhlichthys subterraneus | reverse complement strand
ATGTATATATGTATATGTATGTATATATATGTATGTATATGTATATATATATATATGTATATATATATGTATGTATATATATATATGTATATATGTATATACGTATATATATATATATATATACGTATATATATGTGTGTATATATGTGTATATATATATATGTGTGTGTATATATGTGTATATATATATGTATGTGTATATATGTGTATATATATATATATATGTATATATGTATATATGTATATATATATAAAATGTGTAGTCCCAAAAACATGATTCTCTAAGCATTTCCAGATCTACAGTATAACCTATAACATGAATTTACAGATGTCTACACGTTTACACATACACACTAAATCCAAATAGCCTACATATATGTAGACTTTACACATTTACAAACATACATTATAAATACACATTTGCATATTCCTGTAGGCTACACATTCACAAATCAGTATGCAATGTGTATATGTATATATATGTGTATATATATATATATGTATGTGTGTGTGTGTGTGTGTACCATAAATGTGTATTTTATTGTAGCCTGTTTGTGATAATTATGCAATCACAGGTTGGCTCATGAGTTATTACAAATGTAAACTATTTCTCAGCAGGAACCAACTGATGTTGAACAAGGACAGGCCTATGTCCTGCCTCAGTTTGTTTACTAATAATTGTAATAATGTTATTACATTTTATTTCTGGGTGGCTTTCAATGCACTCAATTACTGAATATTGTAAGCATAATGTAGCATGTTCTACTTTGCTAATATTTTGGTAATTGAAAAACGTTATATTTAATACAATGCATCATCAACTTTTACAGTAGCCACATGATGTCCAATATTATCTTCATTGTTTAACACATTTCCCAGCGCTAATTGCATTTTAATTACACATCAACTCTCCTACATATGTCAATGCCCTGCCAACATAATACCACTCCATAACATACAGATGGACTTAATTTGGGGTTAATATATTTTCATTGCCGTACTTGGTCTCTGTCTATCTCTCAACACGTTTAATTAATGGCTTTAATCGAACGAGTTTGCTGCTGCTGTGAGAGCCCCCTCCACTCTGATCTGCTAGATCTGCTTGCAAGGTATCCTCCACTGCTCGTTTATCACAGCGGAGCGCTGCTCTGCTCTGACCCGTACCACCAACCACCGCGAGAAGGAAAATAAATTGAGCGTGGAAAGGAGACTGTGCTTTGCTCTTGCGCTGGGGTCAAGGTGGAACTGTCGACCATAAAATTGTTGTCATGTCGTTCGGAATGCATCTACTTCACGGTCAATGTAGCCTATCGCTCAGTGCGGTTCTTGAAAAAAGACTGGACCTTACTTGCAGCTTTGCTAAGTGAGGGTAAGTGAATAATTGGGCTACTATATTCGCTGTTGTATGTTATGTTCTTTGTCTTCGGGATTGCTCTTTACAAAAAAAAAAAAGATTCTTACAAAAAAAAAAATATATATATATATAGGCTATATTGTTGTTATATTGTATTCCAATACAAATATTTAATTTGAAACTAAATAAATAATTGTTCTACTGATTTTGTAATAACATTGCAATTATTGATGGGGTTCATTGATTCCTTTTTAAAACTGAAGATTACTTTCATGTATTCTACTGTCTGAGCATTGCGAAATAATTTATCCTAAATCATTAATGTATCCTAGTCCATTTATTCTCATCAAATTCCCATTGCCCCCATTTCCATTATGGTTACATTTTACAAGAGATCCTGACAAGGTATCTTTAAATAAAACAATTTTCTTTTTTGGACAAGTTTCTGAAAAGCGAGCAGATGAATCCAGTGATCTAACTTGGAAATGCTGTTTTTATTTATTTTATTTTTTATTTTTTTATTGTATTTTTTTTTTAATATTAATAACATGTTTGTATTGCAACACAGGATAATAATCTTAAAGCTTTTTTTAATAAGAAGAAATTACATGCACCACCAGTGGAAAATTCACAAGGAAAATTCACATGGAATGAATAGGATAAAATTAAATAGAATGCATGAAGTCCTTTTGGTTAGTAAAAGTGCATGCCCATCCCACACTTCCATTCCATGAGTCGCACTCATATCTACTAATCTGTTTAGCATACAGTTCTTATTAGCTAACACGTTTTTTACCTCTCCCTACAGTTGTTTCAAAACATTAATGGTGAACTGGGGTTTTGCAAAACACTCAGAGTGTATAATTAGCTGGATTTGAAGTATCTTATTACCTATTAATAAACGGGACTTGCTCATAAGACATAAATAGCCTACCTAATTGGCTACCATATAGGTTTCACAATTATGCATGACCTGGTGAAGAAACCTCTCCACCTCCTCAATGCTAACTCAAGTTCTCTTTTTCTCTCTACCCTACTCTTATTTAAAAATATAAATAAAAAAATAATACTCTGCTCTTATGTACTCAGCAGCCCTTTAGTATTTGGGACTTTATTATTCAGGCACTATGAACTTTGTTGGATGATGTAACGATATTGGCGTGGTAGTAGACATGACCAAATGCTGTAACTATTCTGATATTATATTGGTTGCTTACAATTTCTGGTGTATGGCCTGTCCAATTTATGATGGTAATCTGACCAGTTACATAAAATACATTGATAGGGAATATTCATCTTGCTCTAAGATCATTTTTTTTTTATGGCTGTACTGTAGATGTCAAACACCCATGCCTCCAGACTGCTGACCATTTTATGAATGTCTTCTAAGGCTGCTGATCAACTGTAAATTTAGAAAATGGATGACTGAGAGGGTGGAAAAGGCATGAGATATCAGTGGAAGTGGCTTTCCTTGCTCTTAGCAGTGAGCTGATTACTGCTGCAGTGCAGAATATCCCCATCTTTTCCCATGACTGAGACTTATCCATGCCTCTAAATAAATGACAAAGATTTTTTGCATAGCAGCTTATGCTTTGAATGGAGCATCGGCACATTTGTGAAAGTCTCTACTTTTTCAGGTGTTTGGGGGGTGGTTAATAGCACACAAGGCACACAAGGCCTGAGATGTAATAGACTTGTCAAAATCCTCAAAGGAGGAGAAATGAAGACAGATAAGAGAAATCAGTAGACAGCCCAGGCCTGCTATTGGATTTATAGTGGACATCAGTGCATCTCTTATAAAGGCAACATTGACTCAGAACTGAGTAGTGGGTGTGGCATTATTTGTTGTCTGGAAGTAAGAATGTTGGTTTTTAATCTAATCAAACGCTGACTTGGCTAGAAAGGAAAGTGGCAATTATATCCATTTCAAAGCAGTTTGTTTTGATTTATGCATAACATTGTCTTAATTATCTAGACCTATTCAGTTTATTTTCCTTTTTTTTTTGGTGAGCACATCAATTGCTGAATACATAATATGGATAGGCTATGAAAAAGATGTTCTTCATTCTGTCAATTTAGCTGCAAAATTGTTCCATTTTTATACTTCCAAGTTTCCCTTAATAATACAATAATCCATCAATAAGGCTCAGTGTAATCTATGTAATAATTAGGCCATCAGAATGTCATATCACAAAGCCAATCAAATCAACAGGTTGTTAAGCCTTTGGCTACTTGTGCACTTTGATTTATTTCAGGGGCAAGGGAGGGGGTTAACCCACATGCCGGAGGAATTGTCAAAAGTCCATCTGGAGAACCGTTTATTGAAACTGATCGGCAGGTACTTAAAAAAAAAATACTTGTCAGTTGATTGGATGAACCATCTGGTCGTTTTCGTACGTTTTCGCTGTAGGCACACCTAAACCACGCCTGTATAGCTATAAACACAACGCTGATTGGAAAGTTTGGGGTGCCAATCTGATTTGCACCCCCTCCTAGCCTCGCGAGATCAGGATGGTCTTCAGTTTCAATTTTGCTGTGAGAATCAGTCTGAAAAGCTTCGGAATCATTTTGAATATGTCCGAGTTGCAACTGAACTTTCCAATCAGTGTTGTGTTAATAGCTATATGGGTGTGGTTTTCCAATTAGCGTTGTGTTTATAGCTATACGGGCGTGGTTTATGTGTGCCAACAGCGAAAACAACCAGATGGTTCATCCAATCAACTGCCAAGTATGTTTTTGAAAGTAAAGCCATTCACAAACTGTTTCAATGTATGAGCCGCCCAGATGGACTTGTGACAAAAATTCCTCTGGCATGTCAGGTTAAGGAAGGGGTGCCAATCTGGATTAAATCTACATTACAATCAAAAATAAATAAAGATTTTAGGACACATAAAATAAACACATAAACCCACACAAAATCTCAACTACACGTTTTATTTATTTATTTATTTTATTTTTTACTATTTTACTTTCCTTCCAGTCCTTTCAATGAAACTTTCACGTGCTACAGTATATACTGTATTTTAGGCTTCATAGCTAAACAGTTCAAGTTAAAGCTCTGCCTTATATATTTTTGCCTGGGGGAAGTCTCACTTGAAAACAATTTAGAGAACCACCAGGCCAATCAGCGTCCAGGTGGGCAGTTCAGTTGGTGCCTGTGTTCTGGGACATTATCCTCTTGTGGTTCTTGTTAATCATCTGGTGGTCCATCATCTGTAAATCATTTGAGTGATACCTCTGGCATAGTATCTATGACGAAGGACTTTGAATGGGTCCAGAGACTGATGTGCAGATCATAAAAAATAACGGAGCTTACAAAATCAGTGATCTTACCATGTTTAAACAGACAATGATTCATATTTATCTTAACTTGCTGTCAAAAAAGGTATCATACCGTTATTATAAATACAATATTATTGTTGTACAACATATAATAAATGCTCTCCTTGTGCATAGGTTGCCTATTGTCTATAGCAGTATATAAATTGTGGCATGTACCATATATTTGAATTAAAAATATTTTGTAATTGCCATTCATTTCAATTAGATTCATGCTGTATATTCTAACTTAATTATTATATATTCTCCAAATGTGAAGTGGCGGAGTGCATTCCTATCTGAATTTTATATCATAAAATATATAGGAGTAATAGAGCTCTACTACTACTGTAACAAGCCCTATAATGTGTACACTAATAACATCTGAATTGTAAAATGTCTTCGACTGAGTGAAATCAATAAGTAATGATTGTTCCAATCAATCAGCGCGGCAGTGGTGCAGTGGATGGGGCGACGTGATCAAAACGTCATTAGTTCGGACCCAGCTTCCTCCGGGCTGGGTGTCGATGTGTCCCTGAGAAAGACACCTAACCCTATTTGCTCCCGGTGGTTGAATGGCTCCTTGTATGGCTGACACCATCATCAGTGGTGTCAGTCTAACCTTCAGCATGAAGGTCAGAAAAAGCGCTAAATGCAGTCCATTTACCATCAATGAAACACTGGTTATTATTACATACTATCCTGGCTCGCCCGAATATTGATCTCGTATCAAGTCTGTTTGCTGAGATTATAGTCTGGAAACCCTGCTTGCATTAGTGTTTTCACAGCCACACTGCTGGCTGTCCAATCAGGGTGGCTACGATAATTATGATGATGTTGAAGTCAAGTGTATTTCAAAATGTAGAGATAGATAAAGCAATCAAAAGATTTGTAGCAATGCTTATTAGTTAAAGCATGTGCAATCGTTTCAAAAAGTAACCAGAGATCTGCGCCCAGCAACAGCTCCAAATGGAGCAATGCCAGACCTTATTTGCAATTTGAGTTTTGGTTTACGCCAGGCTAACAATGAATGTCTCAATGTGTCCGGGGACTGCACAAACAGGGTGTCTACGAAATAGTGTTGTATATTTATGGTAAGTCACCATTCGGAGTGACTTAAATTATCTTGTTTTGAAAGAAATGCAAATTTAATTTGCCTTGCAAAGATTTATTAGAAATACAGTGTAGACATTGTACATGTAAATGATTATTGTATCTGGTAACAGCTGTTTTTAATGGCTTATTGAGGCCCATCTCAGCAAAAAGGCAAAATGATCATTAGAAAACTTTTTTAATTTAAATTGTAATCTGAAACTGTTTAAAGAAGCAATAAAACTCTTTCCTTAGAATAGAAAGGTATGATTTTCTTGTGCAAGAAGAATTTACCCTGTGCTAATCTCACTTAACCACAACTAAAGCACCCCCAAGACCATAATCATCACCACTGTGCTCGATAGATGGTGCTGAGGCTCTTCTCCAGCATTGGTTCATTTGGTTTTCATCTCACGAATGTTGTTCTATGTGATCTGACCACCTCAAACATAACACTTGATCTAATCTTCCTCTGTACAGTGTGTTATTTTGCCCATCTTAAGTATATTTCATTGGCCAGTGTGAGATATGGCTTTTCTTTGCAACTTTACCTATAAGGCCAGCATCGCAGAGTAGCCTCTTCTTTTGTGGATCCTATTTAAAAAGTGGTGCACACTGCACCACACAACAATAACCTAGCCTTGGAAATGCTTTTCCAGTGTGTGGGATGGAGCTTCTGAGGGAGCATTCTATGGCATTGAGGGGAGAGGAGTCAAATTAATGAAGCTGCCAGACTTGTGAGGCATTGAGACTAATGTATTTGTCCTCTTGCTCAGTTGAACAACTGAGGCACTCACTCTATATTCTGATTAGAGACTGCTTGAGGTGTTCTGTGAAGGAAGTAGTAGGCTACACAGCATTGTATGATATCTTCAGTTTTGTTGGCTTTTTCTTAAATTGCCTTCATTTCATTTGCGATTAAGCACAAGCGGCATCTGAATACCAAAAACCCAGAGCATGCTAACAAGCCAATTGACTGTTTCAGAAAGAGTGAGAAATACACCTGCCAACAGATCCAAATAGCCCACTGTTTCTGAAGAAGCACAGAAGTCCATTTCTTCGCTCAGCAGATTGTTAAAAGCTCAATCTTCCAGCTGTCATTGAATTGTGTGAGGTTATGCTTGGGGCAGAGGCTGTAAATATGTTGAAAACAATACCTCTCAAGCAATACAGTGAAGAGGATGTTTGGATGAAATTCTGTCACAGCTGCTGGGTAGATTGTGGTCCTGCAAACACTTTTATATTCAGTTGGATTAATATACGGATGTAGACAATGCAGTTTATTTTGTTGGTCCACAATAGGGCGATCCATAAGTTGAAAAGTAGAAATGCACTATATAAATGCAGTCCATTTACCATTCCCAATCTCTAGGGCAAAGATTGGCGCATTTAGTTTTCTGTAAAGAGTCATTTGGAAGAACCTACAGGTGAGGAACAATTCAACCTATTGATTGGTTCATGATAGAAGTGGTGGGACATTTGGAAATTGTGTAGCCATTTGTAATGACAGTGCAGCTATGTTGACAGTCTGAAAGAACAGGGTTGTTGCAGGGTTATTGCAAAACATCACTGCCACACGGTGATGTATTTTAAAGTTATGGAACCAGAACAACCTTATAACAACAGTGAATTATGTTAAGTCGAGAGCATATTGTTCATTTGTTGTTTGACCGCTCTGTAAGGAGTTGCAGGTCATGATGCACTGCTGAGACTTGTGTTGGCTTTCACCGGTAACGTTTTCCAGTAGGTCTTTCAGTGAAATCTCAATGTATGTAAAGGGTCCGGACCAGGAGTGGGTAGTGAAATAGGCCAACTGTATCTGGTAGAGAAATTCAACACACTTAAAAGTTTGAAGCTGTCAATACAATGAGGTTAATCACTGTCCTGGAAGTCAACAACAAAAGCATTGCATTTACTGTATGATGAAAACAGCTATGGCTAAAATTAATATTCAGTCATTAATTTCATAAGATACGTTATTTTCATATTAAAATGCATTATTGCTATGGTGTGCTCTGATAAAACATATTTAACTACTGTACAGTGTATTTTTATACATATTTATATATTTTATACATTTCTATTTTTTTCTGTGTTATGGTTAGAGGATGTCCTTGGAAATAATTGTCTTGGCCTGAACACGTTTGAAAACTTTTGTTTGGGGTTTAAAGACTAGCTGTGAAAACAATTTCCTTTTCAACCTGGGAAATGACAGGAGAGTTCAGGTGATGAATATTGCATGTATTTATGTTTGTTATTACATTTATAGTTTAATTAGCATATCAGACCAGAGGTAGGTCAGTTTGAGGTGTGGGGATGAGTGAATGGCTTCCAGCCTTTTTTACATTTTCCAGAAGCCTCAAGGAATTATTTACGCTCCAGAATATATTTAGCAGGTGTTTGAATCTCAAAATAATCAGTTGGCAGAATGTGGCTTTAATTAACCTCCCAGTGCCAAAATACCTAGAAAAAAAGTGCCGGAGCAACTGTAGACTGTTCCTGACTAACATGTGAGACGTGAGTACTGTTGTGTCAAACTAACATGTCACTAAATCAATAAAGAAAGAAATGTATTGGTACAAAAATATTAACTAAATAATAACCAAAATTTCACACAATCAAACATTATAAAGAAGGCGCTTTATGTTTTCTGTGTTGCTAGTTTCCAGAGTGGTCCGACCCATTGGAACAAGACCATGGTTCTGCCAAATGAGACGGACGGGAGCTTCCCCTCGTCCCTTCCCATCTTCTCCTCCGCTACAGCCAATCTGTCTCTTTTCCTGAGCCCCGGGACCCTGTTTCCCCCCGCCCCACCTGTCCCTCCCTCCGCCCTGGCGCCTTCCCGCTGCTCGGAGGCTCCGCCCCCGGCCTCGGCCCCGTACAACTTCTATGCGGTGCTGCTGGTGCTGGTGATCTTCTGCGTGGTGTTTGGCAACGTGTTGGTGTGTGTGGCGGTGTCACGGGAGCGCTCCCTCCAGACCACCACCAACTACCTCATTGTCTCCCTGGCCGTGTCTGACCTGCTGCTGGCCACGCTCGTCATGCCCTGGGGTGTCTACCTGGAGGTGTGTGTGTGTGTGCTACACAACTGAAATTAGCCACCTGAAGCCCACTTATAGGACCCTTCAAATAGTCACAACATATTTTATTATCAGAAAAATATCAGAAAACTAAAAATAATGCAATTCGTCATTCCGGTTATGTTATGTTTAAAGGTACACTCCTTGATTGTGTTATAGAACCACTTATTTTCTTCACCAGCATTAGTTCATTCTTAGATTGATAGATTGATAGATTGATTATTCTTCATCTGATCTCAACCAGCGGACAGATCAGCTGATCGCTGCTTTACATTTGCATTGTCCAAATCGTCCTGTCTGCGCCTCCCTGCCGTTTTCTCTGCAGACCCCTTTGCAACCCACCACCTCCCTATGCCTCTCCTTTTGTGCTATGTCTGTGTTGAAGGCAGGGTTAGTATTCTCGAACACTTGCTAACTTTGAGCTCAAATCAAACTAATATCCCTATGCAGCGCCCCCTCACACATTGAAACGCATTGTGAAGCAAAGTGTCCTACTATGGCTTTGTTGTTGTGAGCGGTGTTCGCCCATCTATGTTCATATTTACGGAGGCAGGGCTGTGTAAAAGTATCTGATAATTTTTTCAACTCACACAGAGAACGGTAAGCTAGCGAAATGTGAGGTGTATTTGCTTACAATTAGCTTGCAATAGCTGACTATACCTTTAAGTGGGGGGTCTTTTGCTGCTCTCTGTGACCTCCCAGAACAGAGCAATACCACAATAGCAAGACCTCTGGTTAATTTTGAAACTATTAGACAGCATTGCGCCAATCACCTCATCTAGTTCTGCCACTGCTTTGAAGCATGCTTGACTTTAACGCCCTCTAACTCACCCTGATTGGGCCAGCAGCAGGGTGGCTGTGCGAACACTGATACAGACTATAATCTCAGCTAAATAAATTGAGCTGAGTTGGGCGGAGCCAGGCTAGGAGTCCCATGTCTGCCACTGACACATTTTTTGACAAAAGATCAAATCAATGGGGATACTTTTTAAAGTGCATAATATATATTTTAATTTTGCTAATACATCTTTCCAGGGTTTTCATTAGTTCACAAAGCGGAGTCATATGAATGAAGTGTACACTTATCGTAGAAGCTGTACCTTTTATTAGTCTGACTTTAATCGAAGATTGTTTAGTATAGGGGAAGTTTTTTGGCCAGAGCTGCCAGACATAACCTTGCAGCTAACAAGCCCTGTGAACGTTTTCACTCAGTAGGTAGCATTGCATTTTTACCATCAGGGCTTGACAGTAATGTCAAAGCCAATAACCACTTCAGTCAAACTCATTACAGTCTTTTTTATGGATGAACAAATGTAATGAATGTTTTTACATTTTTTAAATATTTCCTTTTTTTTTAATAAAGTTTTCATTGCGATCTCCCCCTTTTGAAGGTGGTGGGAGAATGGGGATTCAGTCTTATCCACTGTGACATCCTGCTCACCCTGGATGTCATGATGTGCACGGCCAGTATCCTAAACCTCTGCGCTATCAGCATTGACCGGTGAGCTTCTGAAAGATTAATGTTTTTAATTTTAAGAGACAGCATAGACAGACATCATTGGATGGTCTGCATCCAAATGCAGACCATCAATAATGGATCTCCTGTTATTTTTTTTTACCACAGATAACAGTGTTTCCTTACCATAAATTATAAGTGTAATTTCAATGTAGAATGAGCATGTTGTTTGTTTGTATGCAGACAGGGACATGTGCACATACACACACGCACACACGCGCACACACACTAACACATGTACTGCTGTAAGTACAGAACGTGTTGCAATTCAGAAGTAAATTGAAGTCTTGTTGTGTAACTTTCAAGGTCCAGTAAAATCAGACAGGATAATATTGCATCAGTCAAAATAACTACATTAGTTATTTGAGGCTCCAGAGCTAGTCTAAATTACTTTTCACACAATGTAGTCTTGGGGACCAGACTGTGAATCCTAGCTATTGCTTTGACACATTTGATTTAGCCTATTAACCAAGATTTTACTGCACTATAGTGGGTGTCTGGAGCGTCACTGGCATGAGTGGTGTTCTTTTGTTTAGGCAGAAGGTGTCCTTTGGCTGGTTTTCCCAAAAAATGTGGGAAACAATACAACAATATATGTTGTTTTATCATGATTTTTCAGCCTAATTTCATGGAAATTACAGTTTTTTCCCAAAACTATTTAGTGTTGACTTATTGTGGGATCACAAAGCACACTTCTGCTGTGCCACTCCCTGTCCATCTCAAATGAACGAGGTCGGCATTGCAACGCTACAATGTTCTCCAGGCTGAAGAGGAGAAGCACTAGTCAAACTTTCATCAGCACCAGGTCCAAAAATCAGCCTCTGCCATGATAAAGGGGTATGACGTGTAACTTACTGTACACATTTGTGAGTGCACATTAATGCAGAAAGATTATTTACATTTTGGAGAATCATATGCTGCTGTCCAGATGTAGTCATTTCCAGTGACATGTTTGTATTTCCCAGTAGGACAATGCAAATGGCATTTAATGCATGTAGTAGGTGCTAGAGAATGGGGGTGCTAGATTTGTTTGTCTGCAGTCTTGATCTGTTGCTGACGGAGAGAGTGGTGCATGATGAAGCATAAAATATGCCAATATGGCAATAAAGATCCTGAACAATTGTGCACTTGATGACCTAAATAATGGAAGAGATGGGGGGAGGGGCAATTTTACTTTATAAACTTCAGAAATGGGTGCCTTCACTGCCCACACATTAATAAATGTAAGTAAAAGAAAGATGATGTGTTAACAGCAGTAAACACAACTGTCCCAACTCTTTTGGAGTGTGTTGCAGTCATCATATTTATAATTAGTGTATTCACAAAACAAAGTCACAGGGTAAAATCTCATAATGTGTTGTATTGTTTTCAATATAGTACAAGTTGAATAGAATTTACATATCACTTTTTTTGTTTTTAATAGAATATTCTATACTGCCCAACTTTTTTGGAATTGGGGTTTGTACAATACAACTTTTCTGTTAGATTTAATAAGGACAGTACGAGCGTGAGATTTAAAAGGCCATGCTGGCACACTAATGCGTTTCAGCATTCCTGCCTTCATAAAGCGTGTGAGTGAAGATGGCCTCAGTGGAATACCACTGATTGCACAGGGTTCAGCTGAGGAGGTAGAATAGAGGCCTTTTTCCCCAGCTGAGGTTCCTTACCTTTGTTTATATATATTTATGTTTTTATATATCCATCCATCCATCCATCTTCTCCCGCTTATCCAAAGTCGGGTCGCAGGGGCAGCAGCTTCAGCAAGGGACCCCAAACTTCCCTTTCCCGAGCAACATCATCAAGCTCTGACTGGGGGATCCCG
>JAODUH010002225.1:0-12182 GCA_027564835.1 Typhlichthys subterraneus | reverse complement strand
CTAGTCTCAGCCTCTTCATCAGCACTACGTCACATAAGAGACCGTCTCTAGTCTCAGTCTCTTCATCAGCACTACGTTACATAAGAGGCCGGCTGATTTCCATTGGCTGTTAGCATTGTCACTCACAAGTATGTATTCTCAATCTTTGGTGCGACGATAATTTATAATGTATAACGGCTCTATGTATTAATTTAAATGTTATACTTATTTTAAGCAAAAACCATAGCCTACAAATGTAACAGATTCACAAGACCTGTAAACCAACAGTCATGTGTGATGGCAGCTGGTGGGGGTGCTGTAATCTAATACAGGGGCTAATACAGGTGGTAGAAAAATAACAGCCATATTATTATTTGATAGTATTTTTATTCTGGCTAGTAGCAGAATACATCAGAGTAATGTATAAACTGTACTACTACTAACAAGTATGGCTAAACTATGCCATTATAATAATTTTAAATTGTTATTCAATTCCCCCTCCTTTGTCTCACGATCTCCCGGGGGGAAACCACTGATCTAATACACTGCCTATCTTCTCTGGTAGCTAGACAGGCTTTCACAGACGGGCTGGCATGAACAAATCATCACCGCTGTATTGAATTGTTTATGTTACAGTAATCGTGATACGTGTTCAGTTACGCTACACGTAACCAAACACTGCAATGCCACTGCAGTGAACCATATGCAGGCTGAGAGCTTAAAAGATATACGATATTGTAAACATTCATACTGTATAGCATAAAACAACTATTTTATATACATATTGTGGAGTAATGGCTTCCTGAACAGAGATTGACACACATTCAGTTGAATCAGGTGTGTTGGAGCAGGGAGACATCTAAAACATGCAGGGCAGCGGCTCTCCAGGACCAGGGTTGGCCACCCCTGATCTAGTGGCAGAAGGACACACTGCGTCGCCTTGAGACGCTACATCAGGGCGCACACACTGTGTGTGTATGTGTGCACACTGCGTACTACTCACTGCGCTTGTCGTGCTTGCGGTGCACCGTCTCTCCCTTCATGCTGTAGTCCAGCTTCATGAAGATGGGCTCCAGGCCCGTGTACATCCTCTGGATCAGCTCGTGGTAGACCACCAGTGGCCACAGCAGCACGCTGAGCACTGGGGGGGAAGGGGAAGGGTGGGCTCGGTTAAAGTAGGGGTGGTACTATACAGTTTTATCAGCCCCGATACAGATACCGTCACTTTGCGTATCAGCCAATACCGAGTACCGTTCCGATTCCAGTGTTAAATTAAGTTGTAAGTTAAGTTGAAGTAAATGACAGCCAATCTCTATTTTATGACTTAGATGCATTTTATAAAGCTGCTGCTGATAGTGTGGCCTGGGTAGGTTAGACATGGCTGGTGCTTGACAGTAGACCTACGCGTGTAAATTATTGTAATTGGCAGCCCCATGGATCAGTTACAACTGGCCAATTTTCACAGATACTGATCCAGTTATTTAAGTCAGTATCGGACCGATTTCCGGTATCAGTATCGTATCAGTGCCATCTCTAGTTTAAAAGGTATAGTCAGCTATTGCAAGCTAATTGTAAGATAATACACTTTGTGTCAAATCCACCAAATATCTCCTCGCATTTCGCAACCATCTCTGTGCGTGTTGAAAAAACAGATCAGGTACTTCCACACAGCCCTGGCTCCGTAAATAGGAACACAAACAAGGTGGCAAACACCGCTCATAACAACTAAGCCGATTGGCTTCACAATGAGTTTCAATGTGTGGGGCGGAGCGTCTGAGGGAGTTTATTTGGATTTGAACTCGAAGTTAGCAAGCTTTCTCGACTAACCCTGCCTTTACATGGGAACAGCTACAGTTGGAGGAGTCAAAACAAATTATGATTTTGTATTATGTCTCTTATGCATATGTAATTATTTTAATAATTCCAGCCCATACGTGTAGGAGCCATGATTCAGTTGATAATGGGTTCATTTGCACAGAGGTATGTAGGGTGAGGTAGGTGTTTGTATCTTTGTTGACTTTTTCAAGCTTTAAGTTTAAACACAAATGGAAAATAAACAAATTCAGTACAACTAGTCCTGTCTCACCAAAATTACTATATCGACATATCATGCAATATATAGACAATTTTTAAGATGTCAAAATACTGCCTGTAGTATTTATTTATGTATTCTGCATTGTACGGCCTGTCAAAGCACTTTATAAACAGTTTTTAAAGCTCTATAAATAATAATAATAATAATAATCATCATCATCATCAATTGTCAAAATCACCAAAGAAACCAGAGCTTCTGAGGGAGCACCTGATGTCATTGAAGGGAGAGGTGCTCTCGTTTAAAATGCGAGTTCGAATTTAACAAGCGTTCTGGAATATGACCCCGCCTCCAACATTTGCAAACACAGGGCAGATGCATTCATATACAACAGATCACCCATTCTATAGGAGAGATGACTCACCCATTCTATAGGAGAGAAGACTCACCTATTCTATAGGAGAGAAGACTCACCCATTCTATAGGAGAGATGACTCACCCATTCTATAGGAGAGATGACTCACCCATTCTATAGGAGACAAGACTCACCCATTCTATAGGAGAGATGACTCACCCATTCTATAGGAGAGATGACTCACCCTATTCTATAGGAGAGATGACTCACCCATTCTATAGGAGAGAAGACTCACCTATTCTATAGGAGAGATGACTCACCTATTCTATAGGAGAGATGACTCACCCATTCTATAGGAGAGATGACTCACCCATTCTATAGGAGAGATGACTCACCTATTCTATAGGAGAGATGACTCACCCATTCTATAGGAGAGATGACTCACCTATTATGTAGGAGATCATGATTCCCGGGACGTAGTGTCCGACCACAAACAGCGCCATGCAGCCACAGCACACCAGCAGGCAGAACTGAGGGACACAAGCACAGAGACAGTGGCATCACAACCTCCATTAACCACACAGGCAGAGAAAGGGGAAGAGAGGTGTGTGTGTGTGTTCGTGCGTGAAAGCATGTACAACCAGCTGTGTTCCTTCATAAAGGCAGGTCACGCTTGCAGTGAGACAACATTATGTTTATTACGGTGTTTCTATGAGTAATAAACTTAAAGATTAAAGGTAAAGTTAATGTTACAATGCAGGAACTTGTCCTCCACAAGTTGTGAGAAATGTAAGACTTTAAGATCTTTTTAATACCACTTTGACGGAAATGTAATACCAACGTCACAGCCATACTGACAAAATAATGATATAATCTGACATTTTTAAATGGCTTGCATTTAATTAAACATTTTTTGTTTAATACTCATTCATATTTACATATTAGCAAGTGGTATGTGTTTATTCTACAACAAACAATTTGGTTAGGAAATAACAGCATTTTTCATAGCTCACAATTACAATTATTACTATTAGACTACTAATCTATTGCATAGGACCTAATGTAGTGTTTACTATGTAGTTAACAACATATATTACTATTACTACTACTTCATTATTATCATACATAGTAAAACTTTCAAAATGTATTGTACGGCTCTGTTATTTAGATAGAGATATCTAGTTTAAAATGTACTCACTTTTTCATTTGACAGTCCCTTATAATAGTCAGCGCTAGCGTTACGTTTTGAGTAGGCTCATTTGTTGACGGTCTCTTAGCTACAGGCAGCGTGTGCTTAACGGGATGAATTGCGTGTCTAAACTATGTGTGGACACGTAGTTTACTCTTTATAGTGAGTTTTTGCCAAAGATTTGCTCGCTGTGTTTCATTTTAAAAATATATTTACCCTCAACTTGTGAAATGTCGTGTCTGACAGCAGGCTAAACAAGGCTATGCATATTTTACCCGAGTAGATTCCTCTCACTGAATCATTTTGACACTGCAGGTATGCGTCTAGCTACCATCACAGATGGCTACAGTACGTCTAGATCGGACGTGCTCCTGGATGCCCGGAGTGAATTCAGTGCAGCGTATGCATGTAAACAAACAGCGCACCTCCAAAGATTTCCGATTTCCAAATTGATAACACTAAGCAATCACTAGGCTACAAAATAACGAGTATACATTTATTTATTAAGAGCATTAATGAAAATTAAATACTTTGTAAGGGAAATTCAATACTTTTTAAGGCCTTATTTTGAGGATATTACATTTCTACCATGCCTCCATATCCCTGCCTTAGACGTCCAGAGCCACAAGGCTCCCACATCCTCCCCACCAGACCTCCCCCCTTCCCCCGTTCACCTCCAGACGCCCCCCCAATCCCGCCCCCCCACCCTTAAAAGGCCAACGCCCACTCCAAATGCAACGACGCTGACGGGTGAGCTCAAACATCTATGTTTATGGTCTCGAAGTGCGTTCTAAACCTTGACATCGCCCCGCGTCAGATGCCATGCCAGTGGACGTTGGCCTTTAGCCTCCCCCCCCTCCTCCGGGCACCTTGCCGGGCTGCTGTCTCCGGTAGAGCAGGGCGTCCTGCAGGTGGAGGCAGCAGGTCAGGTAGGCGTCGGCCAGGTGGTGACTCAGCTCTGCTATGCTCAGCAGGCGGGGCTGCATGCTCAGGCTCTCTCTGTGGACGCACGCACACACACACACACACACACAGGCGCATGCACACACACGCATGCACACCAACACACACGCAGACACACAAGGACGCACGCACATACGCACACATGTGCACGCACAAACACATACACAGATTTGAAGAAAGAAGAATGAACACTTGCGGATAACAAATGCTGTACTAGACAGTAGACACGCACCAGACTATATTTTTGAGCCCAAGCAAGCCTACGATAGCCTAAATTAACCAAAGCAAGCCTACGATAGCCCAAGCAAGCCTACGATAGCCTAAATTAACCAAGGAAAAACTATTATAGCCCAAGCAAGCCTAGGATATAGTCTAAATTAGCCAAAGCAAGCCTAGGATATAGTCTAAAATAGCCTGAGATTATATGTGGTGGGATTATGTGATATGATAGCGTGTTAGGCCTTTAATATATTGTCTTCATGCAGACAGAAAGAAACGGATAGATATGGAGGAGGCTTTTGCAATACCCATAATCACAATACAAAGCAAATACCAATACCACCCCACCCCACACACACACACACACCTTTGTTCTGGGCTGACCTCTGCATGTTGAACTGGGGGGAAACATTTTCAAAAAGATAGTTAATTTTGAATGCTTACAAAATACAAACAAACTGAAAAAGAGAAAGTGGGAACCAGTTTCTTTACGCATATTAGGTTGAGTGATAAATAAATGGTTTATAGCCTTGTTATTTGAAACATTAAAAATCAATTCTAATTAGAAACATTGCAAGGACCAAATGCTCGGTACAAATCAGGAAGGTCATTAAATCATTAAAAGGCCCAATAGGTTATTACTGCATGTTGCACCCTACTTCTGCAACGGGTTTTAGTCAGAAATGTTTCGGCAAGCAGGAGTGGCTGGAGGGGGGTGGGGGGCTAAATCAACACTGACTAACCAATAACACAAAGCAGTTTACTCTCGCTTCACAGTGAAATGAGAAGAACAATGAATAACAATGAAGATTTTACAAACACAAGATATGACATGTTACAATACAAGATAATAGAAAATATGATAACCTTGCCTAGTGTCCATCTTCCTATATCACTAACCGGTTTGTCTTTTCTCAGTGAACTCGGTTCAGCTCTGCCCCAGACACGGTCTAATGTCCGTCCCACCTGGAACGTAAACCCCTCTCTCCCACGCTGCAGAGAGCAGACGCTCTGCAAGACACGCTAAAGCCCAACGGGCTCTAGCGTGGGTCGCCATAGCGTCCGTGAGATGTCGGAGAGCGACATTTACGTAACTTACTGCACAGCGCTGCCGGCTGGCCACGGCTACACCCTAGTCGCCCGGCGACTTATGAAGAGTTCCTGCCGGTACACTGGCACGTCTGTATTAGACCCGGAAAGATGTGCGAGGCAGGCGTCATCTTCGGTGGTGTCCGTGCCCATATAAGGAAGTGCTGCGTTCCAAGTTTAATAGTGGTATCTGGACTCCCCCTACAGCCAGTAATGTCCAAGCACTCACTTCCAAACCCTCTCTGTCATGAGAGAGCGACTCAGTGGGATGAACTTTTGCTACATTCAATTAACTTTTTTTACTGAACAGCACGTTTCTTGAACTACAAATAACACGCATTAAAAGAATATTAAAAAAAACAAATTTTCTGCATTTCATATGTGTGGTGTGTTCCTCAATTAAAAGTTTTAAAAGTGTAGATATATATTTGTAACCTTTTAGAGTGTTTTATCGTATACCTATTAGTAAGTATTTGTCATCATCACTATTTAGTTCAAGTACCAAATGTCGTTTTCATTATCATCGTATTTCATCTTAAAGTTATGCTATCTCCTTCTGATGTGAATTGCATTACATTTTAATGGGAACTTGACACAACCATTGTGGACATATATCCTTCCTAGCAATTTAGGTCAGGTTAGGTCACGCCTTGCAGCAACCGCCATCGCCATGGGTGAATGTGAAGCTATAAAGTGCTTCAAGTGGCCGGAAGTTTGGAAAAGCGCTGTATAAATGCAGTCCATTAACATCTGTACAGCTGAAACACGACAACCCACAGCGGGAAAACACAAACGGTCGCATTTGTCGTTCTTGTTAGACATGTGAATGGCTGTTAAACCCACTGCCCAACTCCTCCGTGTGTTATAACCTGGCATTCATCGAGCGTAAATTAAACGTTACACCGCCCCGAGCGCAGGATCGGAATACAGCGGCGATGGTCTTACCGGCTGCGAGCGGTATCTTGTGCTTCCATCTCTCCAGCAGCATCAGCCCCAACAGAGACACGCTCAGTAGAAACAGAGGCCGTAGAGAGGTGGAGGAGAGAAGCCTGGAAGAGACACACGCACGCACACACACACACACGCAAACAACGTTGGATGGATTGGACAGAACCTGACAGCACATGAACGCACGCAGACACACACACAACTAACCCCTGCCTGCACCTTAATATGTGTACTTATATACTTGTTCTTACTATGGCATTACACCTGCTAAATGATATAGTTCTATGGCTAAACGACTAGCCTACAACCGAGCTACGTGTAATGGCACTGTGCAAGATGTACCAGAAAATGCTACATGAAATATAAAAATGTCTCTGTTGAAATAGAGATAGAGATTATGTATTCATTTTTAACATATCCCACAACTACAGTAAAGGGTGGAAACCTTCATTAATAGCAGCTCACAGATTGACAGTAGTGTTGGCTACAGTTAATTATTGTATGTTTGTATATTATATACACATCCAATAACATCGATATCCTCACGTTAATAAGACTTGGCAGCGTTCATATATAGTTTTAAGGCGTGTCGACACAGTAAAGTAGGAATACTTTAAATTAGGAATAATCGTTTAAAAATCATAATAAAAGCACCGTTTGCTGTCGACTAATGACATGGGATTAGCTAATGTATGTTGACATTGACAGGTGTCGTGCCGAAAATGTTCAAGGGACAAAAATATTTAATATGTGCAGTTTGACTATTAGTAAAAAAGGCCAGGGCGTATATTACTACTTAATTAAAACATGGTTTTATCACTCTGCTCTGCTGTAGAAATGTGGTTAAGGCTTAACCTTAAACAAGTCCATTCATTTATAATGATCGTTAGCCTATTGAACAAGCTAGGCTTAAATAGACGGTATTAAGACAGACAATATATCACAAGTTAAGTTCACTATGATTCTCTAGCTTGTCGTCGCGTAAAACAAACAGTAACTTCTATCAAAAGGTACAAATTCGGCAGGCGGGGTGCTATTTGGGCACGACACGGGCCGTAGTATTTATTAACATCACGTTTAGCCAGGTAACACTCCATTACAACCAGTGCGCACTACCGCTACTGTACGTAATGTTACCGGGCCGTTCAGCGTGTCGTGTGATTACCAGAACACGGCGTGGAGCGTCAGGGCAGCGCAGACGCTCCACAGCGGCCTCTCCCACACCAGAAGCCTCTGCGCCCACAGCAGCAGCGGCTCGTGTTGCGACAGCCCGCAACGGAGGCGCTCTCGCAGGCGGACGAGCTCCGGGCTGCCGTCCGCGCACGCCTGCTCCGACGCTCCCACGGCGGGGAAAAGGGCCTCCAGGCCCACCGAGGAGGAGGAGGTGGTGGTGGTAAGCGAGTGTCGTCTGGCCTCCTCTCCGCTCGCCATGTTTCACCCCCAGTTTGTTGTGTTGTGTGGTAGTGTGGAGCGATCACGTGGTAGAGATGGGCGGAGACACGAGAGCTGACGACACTGGGCGGCAACGTGACCGGCGGAAAGAGCCGAACGACCCATTATTAAGGCTGCGTTCAAATGGGGTCGGGTTTACCATGTTCACGCGTCCATATGTGGTATTCACGACGTCTGAAATCTTCGAGTTCACAAGTTCCATTTGAACGCAGCATCATATCCCCACTGTAATGATACTCACAGTATGTAATTGCGTCAGGCATCCCTAATTGCGTGTTCAACCACCAGGTGGTTCTAATAGCACACAAATAACTAAATTATTTGTTGTGAATTTATGATCTTAAATAAATAACATTCTGCAGTGACGGCTCCTGCTCAGGAAATTAGAGAGGGCTCTTGTTTTTATGACCCACTGAATAGCCTACGTAAATTAAAGGTATCTAAGTAAGTCATTCTAGAGAAAGCTTGTAGATCAAATCAAAATAACCTCTTGAAAACACATAGCAAGGCTAGGCTATGATATTGTTGTGTGGTGCGATCTGCACCACTTTGTTAGTATTACTATATACAGAGGCAGGGCTGTGTATAGGATACAAACATCAGATGTTATCCAGCACAAAGAACAGGCAAACAGCAGACTATTGAGATATTGCCTATTGTATATTGACAGTGCAATCGCTTACCGTAGCTTTAAGTCAACTAGTTATTGTCACACTCCATTGTAGCCTATAATTTCTTGTTTTAGTTTTTCTTGTCACCTCACTAGTGCCATACCACTATCCTACCCCTAGATGGCAACATATAGGCTAAAGTTAACAAGCAGAGATGTCTGCTTTACAATTTATTTAATCAAATAAATGTCTTAAATAATTATGGCTACAAAATACACTTTAGATTTATAATGGAAATTCATTCAGTTATTTTAGGTGAGATTGGCCGGAGATTCGGAGAAGCGGGAGCGGTATTGCAATCGTTTTTTTGCACCGTTGTGACGAAGAGAGAGCTGAGCCGGAGGGCAAAGCTCTCGATCTACCTATGGTCATGGAGGGTGGGTTATGACAGAAAGAACAAGGTCACGGGTACAAGCGGCCGAAATGGGTTTTCTCAGGAAGGTGGGGGCGTCTCCCTTAGAGATAGGGTGAGAAGCTCAGCTATCCGTGAGGAACTCGGAGTAGAGCCACTGCTCCTTTGCGTCAAAAGGAGCCAGTTGAGGTGGTACGGGCATCTGGTTACGATGCCCCCTGGGTGCCTCCCTTTGATGGATCATGTAATACAAATGTGTATGTTTATGGAACAGTGTTGTTTATACATACATTTACAGTCTGTTGAATCCATAGCGCCTTATAAATTAATTGTTAATAATTCGTTGTATAATCTGATGTAGGCTGTTAGGTATATTCTTTTTTTAATTATCTATAAAAATACATGTATTTGGTATTGTTTCAGTGACGAGTACTTGTAATCATTGTAAGGAAACATCCAACATTATAACTCTATTGTTCATCTCTCATACGAATAGCCCCCCTCCCCAAAGTAACTTGACGTAATTGTCAAGTCTACTGGTGGCCAGTTGACATTGAAAAGAGGAGAGCCTTCTGTGCCAAATGCCCATTTGAAACCAGGAAAGCAGCCTGAGATTATGTCATTCTGTGAGAACTGAAGAGGTAAGTAAAATCATTCAACATGACAACATGGCAGTGTATGGCAACTTCAGAGAGACCTGGCATCATTGGCATGAAATATTTGTAAAAACAAAAAAACTAAATGACTTCTGTCACAAAGAGTCCATTATTTCCTTGTTTAGTTCATATTTTATTGTACATCAATGCACATTTGTACAAAAAGGGTCCATAGATATCAAATACATGGCGATCCATATACATTACATATTGTTTATAAGCCCAAATGTAGAACTAGTAAAAACAGACAAAAAAAATAGCGGGTTTTAAAGTATTATTGCTAAATCTTGTGTGCCTATCGTCTCCTATTGCATCATAACCATCCTGGACGGGTGGATTCATCCCTCTGTGGTCCGTTCCCAAGGTTTCTTCCCAATGGGGTTTATATTAGAAGTTTTTCCTTGCCTGGGTGGAGGAGCAGGTTAAGGGGGTGTTGTTTGTTTCCATGTGAAATGTAGGCTGTAAAGCCCTTTGAGACTGCAATGTGATTAAGGGATATATATATACATACACATATATATACATACATACATACATACATATACATATATACAAACAAATATGCATATATACATACATACATACATATATACACACACATACATATACAAACAAATATACATACATATATACACACACATACATATACAAACAAATATACATACATATACACACACATATATACACACATACATATATACACACATTTATATATACATTTATATACACACACATACTGTATATACACACATACTGAATATATATATATATATATACATACATATATATGTGTGTTTGTGTATATATATACGCACACATACATATACATACACACACATATACATATATATATATACACACATATACATACATATACACACATACATATACACACACACAAACTTCACTTGAAGTGCTACGGCTTTGTTGATATGAGCGGTGGTCACGTTGTTTATGTTCCTATTTACCGAGCCGGGGCTGTGTAGAAGTATCAGGTGTGATTAAGGGCTATATAAATAGACTTGACTAGGCAATTATGTTATGACAAGATTTGTACAACAAATAGTCATCATTATTCTGGTAATTTCAGACATCACTAAAGGAATGTTTACCTATGCGTCTCACCATCAAGTCCCATCATCTGTATATACCACCAGTGATTCATCTGACCAGCTCCATTTACAGTCTCCCTCAATAACTGTTCCTACATTGTCTATCTTCAGAGCACAAGAGCTCCTGGACAGAACAAGGTGAAGCCAGAGAGCCCTGAGCCAGTGACAGCTCAGAGGTAAAGGCTGTAGACAACATGGTCCTTTGTGCACCACCACTCTTCCATGTTGGGTTAGGGTTGCAGAGTGTCACCAAGGCACTATTGAAGTACCTCAATTCTTCTGGGCTTGATGCTGTTGTATCTTACAGTTATGAGCCAAACCATGTTCTATGTGAATGTACTGCTTAAAGTGACCAACCAGGGCTTTACACGATGCATCACATGACCCTCCTGCACCTACATGCTGAGTGGACGGCACTCATTTCTACCCCTGCCATTAATGGATGTAAGTGTTCACCTATAGTAGAAACGCCATTGAGATAAGTATGTGTCAGATTACATTTGATGTTTATAATATAAAGTTAAAACATTTCAAAAGCACCAGTTCTGTCTGGGGGATCCCAAAGCGTTCCCAGGCCAGTGTGGAGATATAATCTCTTCACCTAGTCCTGGGTCTTCCCCGAGGCCTCCTCCCTGCTGGACGTGCCTGGAACACCTCCCAAGGGACGCGCCTAGGGGTTATCCTTACCAGATGCCCGTACCACCTCAACTGGCTCCTTTCGACGCAAAAGAGTAGCGGCTCTACTTTGAGTTCCTCACGGATAGCTGAGCTTCTTACCCTATCTCTAAGGGAGAAGCCAGCCACCCTCCTGAGGAAACCCATTTTGGCCACTTGTACCCTTGATCTTATTCATGACCATAGGTGAGGGTAGGAACGAAAAATGCCCGGTAGATCGAGAGCTTTGCCTTCCGGCTCAGCTCTTTTTTCGTCACAACGGCTGAGAACCATGATCTTCAGATTTAGTGGTGCTAATCTTCTTCCCAGCAACTTCACACTTGGCTGCGAACAGATCCAGTGAGTGCTGGAGGTCACAGACCAACGATGGAATCAGGACCACATCATCTGCAAAAATCAGCGATGAGATCCCCAGGCTACCGAACCGCAACCCCTCTCCACCACGACTACGCCTCAATATCCTGTCCATGAATATCACAAACAGGATTGG
>JAODUH010002224.1:0-12183 GCA_027564835.1 Typhlichthys subterraneus | reverse complement strand
AGGAATGTAGAAGACTCAGCAATAACCTTCATTACACACCCTTTGCTCTCTCTCTCTCTCTCTCTCTCTATCTCTCTGTCTCTGTCTCTCTATCTCTGTCTCTCTCTCTACCTCTCTCTCTCTCTGTCTCCTACTCACTCTCTCTCTCTCTGTCTCCCGCTCTCTCTCTCTCTCTCTCTCTCTCTCTCTCTGTCTCTGTCTCTGTCTCTGTCTCTCCCTCTCTCCTGCTGCCGCAGGTCAGAGAGTGCTGTGTCAGCGTTCACCAACCTTCACCCTACACACCACCGGCATCGTTATGCAGCCAACGGAGCACTCAGGAGGACGGGGGTACCACCTCTTGACCCTACTCAGAGCTCCCCTCCTGACTGCAGCCCACCACCAGGCAAAGAGGCTCATTCGACGACAGGCAACGGAAGGCGCGAGCACTGCAACTAATGCTTCAGGGAGAAACACAATCTTTAACCCAAGGTATTAGTCATAAACACGCCCGTACCTCAGCAGTCTAATGCTTCTGTCTTTCATATAATCATGCTCTTGCAGTGTTAGTAAATCAGTTCAAACCTGAGCGCTAATAACGTTATAGGGCTTTAAACATACATACGCTCTGACTTACGAGTACATGTATCAATAGTAGAGCAGAACACTAGTTGTAAGCAACCAACAATCTGTTAGGATACAGTAGGCAGCTTGTCATCGGTGATAACTTAGCTATACATTATCTAGTACAAAGTGCTAATAGTTAAAGAAATAACACATGGAAACTAGATAAGAGAGAGAGCGAGAGCTTCTGTTTTACAAACACACACACACATGCACACATACAGAAACAATGTTATGTATATAAACATGCACGCACATTCAGTACACATAGGAACGTATATGCACACGACCCAAACACACACACGCACACACACGCATGGCTCTGAGTCATTGTCTTCGTCTGCGGTCCTGCAGGGGATAAACGTCAAACTCTCCAGATTGGATGGAGTGTTACAGGAAATATTATGAGGCAGCCTGCTGGTGCGATGATGGCTAGGGGCTGCAGCCTAATTATCACGTTACCCACACTGCATACTGAACAGCAGCCGACAAGGCAGGCCGATGAGCCAGTTGTGACAATAACCGGCGAAAGACCCTCCGTCTTTATTGGACGATGCGGAAACCAGAGGGCATTGTGCAAGAGTGACATATTCGATAAACACCAGTCTGTTGCATCACATCATTTCAGATTCATACAAAGAGTGCAGATGTGAAATTTTCTGGGTGAAAGAAGGGTTTATTTTCTTTCTTTTTTTTGTCTAGGAGGGGTAGACGTTCTATGTCGCTCCACATCTAGAGTCGCTCTTGGCAGCATGCTGAGAAACTTTCTGCGCCCGAGTCACTGAATAATGAGAGCTCTTTAAGGCTGACACACGGAAATCTTTTATCCACAATATTAACTCGGAAAAGGAAGACAGAACTGAATTTTTGAAGGGAGGGAAAAAAGGCAAAGTGAAGTAATTTTGATCATCATCGAGACATGGCTGAGAAGTAACATTTAGTCATTAATGTCAAAGTGGATATATATCCCAGGATTTATCTATTGGCATTAAGAGAAAGCCTATTAGTAATGTAGCTCATCCCTATTCGAGGTCAGTGCCAATGAGTAATAATCTTATGCAAATATGTTCTGCTGGAGAATTTTCGGGTGATTATATGAATATTCAGACCCGTCTTTTTGATTGGCACTAATGTCCGTTAATGTGGATATAGCTACACATTTTCTACAGTTAGATGAAGAAACTAATGTTATTGAGCATCCGTTATCTAGAAGCTAGAAGCTTGCACTTCATCAACAAAATAAGGCTGCAGTATTGTTGACCATATTTTCTAACCCTAATCACAACAATTTTTTGGCACACTTTTCTGATTAAATGTTGAGTAGCCTATAGCATATCAGGTAATTTATCAAAATATGTACTCAAGGTTAATCTGATAAAAGAATGGATTTTAACCGGTCACTGTTTATACTGTTTATATAATATATATACTTTTGATAATTGATTTTGCCTACATAGTCAGGCGTTTGAATTTTGTTAACACTCTGTTAGCATATTAATACATTGTACATTGTACATGCATTGTACAAGATATCTTTTAGAGGTCAAAGTGTCCTCAGATATGACACGAAGAGCATTTGATTGAGTCCATCATGCAGCTACTGGCCATCGCAGGAAGTGAGACTTTCCAGATTGCTACTTCATCAACACTTCCTTGTGGGTCAGTGTCCTTCACTGGCAGAGCACATGAATTCAGAGGGGACATCGATCATGGCTCATCACATTGACCAGCTCATTAGCTGAGCTTAATATACACTAGGGGAGCACTGAGCCATATGTGTCACTCAAACACCACAGAGGAAGACAGCAGAGGAAATATTCAAGGTAATTATATATGTTTTAGCCTGTCTTCGCTTGATTATTGCTCTCAGTTCAATTTCTTTTCGCTGAGATTACAGTCTGGAAACCCTGTTTGCATTAGCATTCGCACAGCCACCCTGCTGGTTACCCAATCAGTGTGGGTTAGTGAGATGACGTGGAAGTCAAGCGTGTTTCAAAATGGTGGTAGAGCTAGATGAGGCGATCAGAACAATTATAGCAACGCCAGACCAGAGGTCTATGAAAAGTAGGAGGGAACGACTCTTCCCAATGGATCGTGGCAAATATGGTCTGGTTACACCAGGATATACCTATATGTTTAGCTATATTGTTAAAATGTTACAATGTTACAGTACAAATGAAAAAAATATTTAATTATATGATCTTATCTGAATTGTATGCTAAGTAAATAATATCTCAGTAACATCAGTAATCATAACTCAGTAACTAACTGTCTTGAAATAAGACATCTGTCAATTCATATTTGTTAAACCCTTATTAGCCCCACCTGCTATAGCCAAACAAAGTACATAATTGGTGAAACTATGACTCGTATTTACTTGCCAGTATTGCCTATTGTGCCAAAGCAGTGTTTGTGTGCATTACATTTCAAAAAGAGAACTGGGTTAAAACAATGCTTCCCCCCACTGTTGTAAACATTCACTCCAGAGCAAACCAGCGTGTCCCGGATGACTATTGGGCCTTGTCCGCCCTGCCCACTCACAGATGAGGGCCACATTGAGTCTATTGTGTGGCTAACTGGTGGCTACACAGGGGAGAAAAGGGGGACACTTGTGTAAACAAGCTAGTGCTTTAGCATGTCAATGTCACCACATGGGTGTCTGCTGCTGAGCAAAGCGATGCTCCTGCTGGCAGCATGAACTCTTGCCTATAGGCAAACTTTGGATGCAATCCTGCCTACTGCGGTTCAAGGCACACGTTTCCCTTGTCTAGAAAGCGGGAGATGCAAATGACGACAGAGGGCAGGAGGCAGGATTATGACAACGGTCTCCTTCAAAGCGGTCATTGTTATCAAGTTATTGTACAGCTCAGGTATATACAGTAGCCTGTACTGTATTGTGGTTTGAACAAAGGACAACTAGACTATTTTAGTGGTCACTATACTATGTGTAAGGTCATGTCTACCTAGAGCAAAACAAAACAATGCACTGTGAAGCAAAGTGTAGTACTGAGGCTTTGTTGTTGTGAGGGGTGTGCACCACTCTGTTTATGCTTCTATATACAAAGCCAGGGCTGTGTAGAAGTAGCGGATTCTGTTTTTTGCATACACAGAGAACGGTTAGAGCGAAATGCGAGGAGCTATTTGGTGAATTTGACAAAAAGTGTATTAGCTTATAATTTGCTTCCACACCCTTTAAAGGCATGGAGATGTTTACTCCAGCTATCTGGTCCATTCTATTTTAGGGCGGTTAGTTATTCATGAGCTATGATCATGGAGGCATAAAGCGGGCATACAGAATTACACTCATGGTCACATATTAAAAGAGCAGAATGACACATACACACGAACACAATCAACAGATAATACTAAAATATACACATAAAGACACCTTTCTGGCCTGTATGCTTATTAAAGCCTATCGGACAATCGATATTAAAGAGGGCCAGTGCCCTCCTTTCTCTAATAAATACCTGCCAAAGACAGTCCTCTGGTTAGTGTCTATTTTGTAATACTGCCAAATAACACTTTATTGCCCTTTAATTAAATATTAACGGTGGTGTCATTACGTCTCCATTCATAATTAAGCGGCTACTAATGACTTATATTGCATATTAATGTAATTAAACATTAGCTAGTGTGTGCGTGGGTGTGTGTGTAGGGGTGATTGCAAAAAATCTGTGATTTTCCAAACTTTTGATTCAAAGGCTACATTTTTAGCATTTGAGAATATTTTAGTATGTTATACTGTTGTTGTTTTTTTAACATAAGTGAATGTAATTGGTCTTACCTTACCTGCTTGAGGATATGACACCGCTGTTATGGACAATTCTAGCATTGTGATCAATGCCCCATTAGGACACAGAGGGGGGGCTTCATTCCAGCTAAATGGACCCCCCACTGCAGCTGTGGATTACAGGACATAAAACTTGACGCCTCCATTCCCTCTGTCTCCCCGTAACCCACCCAATATGTGCTAGGTAGTAACGTTTCATGATAACAAGGAAGCTATTGTGTGTGTAGGGTGATAGAACTGTGTGAAAAGTGTACGCCCTGAAGGCTGTGACGGGCACTAGCTGACGGTAGCCATCTTGGAATCCCCTTTAGTGATGTGACATTTGACCTCGCCACAGAGAAGGTCAGCCAAAACTTATCTCTCAATGAATAAACTAGTAGTCCTTTTAAAGTCACCATGTTGCACATTGCCTCCAGGTTATTGTTCTTATTGTGCTGACATAAAGCCTCACATTGTTTTGAGGGCTGATTTTCAATATTTAGGTATTGTAGATTATAGAGGGTGTATTCATATGTTCTAAATGCATATTATGGCATTTATTTATTTATTCATGACTGTGAGTAATACATGTGCTGTAAGAAACAATATAGGCCTACATACAGTACAATATGTACAGTATAAACATGGTATAATACCAAACGAGAGTATATGTTTCTAGTATCTGGGAGCATTCATAATGATCATTTTGTTGTCTTCATATGAACCAATAGATAAATGAGATGAGATAATGGAAGTCAACTTTACTGTGTTCTGGAAAGCACCAGGCAGAGTGTTTGCATTAAAAGTCAATCAGGGTGCCTGCTGCGCAAACAAATAACTATGATTATTCCAACCTGGCGTCCTCGGATGGCATTAAAACATCCTGCAATTAGGAAGCGCTAAAGCGCACACTCAAATCCAAACAAAGACTTTTCTTTCTCTCTGGGACTTTCTTGGATATTTCTCTCTCTCTAAGTTCCTAACTGATTTAAGTCTGTCTAGCTAGCTACAGTACAGAGCCAAGTATACAAAGTATAGGGGGCAGCTACAGGGCAGACAGACAGACAGACAACGGTGCATTAGGGCATACAGCCTCTATTGTTTGTCAGTTAGTTTATTAGCAGATACTCGGAGCTCGGGGGCATTTTCAGAGGTCTGGTAGGACAGTCAGGGGTCTCTTGGAGAGATACTATGAGAATTCCTTGCAAATATTCATATTAAAGGGATAGCCAGCTTTCGTAAAAATCCCTCTGATTAATTTAACACCCTTAACTTTTTAATCTCTTTCTCTGTGGTTGAGGCATTTCATGGTGATTGGACACAAAACACAAATTATGCTCAAGCATGATGCCAGTGTACCACTTAATTATATAAAACAAATACAAATGTGGGAAACCGGGTAAATTGAGTTTAACGGGATTTATCTGTAAGGAAGTAAAAAGAAAAATAATGTAATCATTAGAGGAGTAATATAGATGCATGCTGCTTGAAAATAATAATAATAATAATAATAATAACATTAATAATAATAATAATAATAATTAATTTGCAGAACAAAAAAGCATTTTTTTCAGCCACTGCTGCCTCGAGCTTCAGTTTAATTTTACCCCGAGAATCATTCTGGACCAATCTGACCAATCAACGTCGTAGTGATAGATGTGGGCGTGGTTTAGGTGTGTCGACAGCGAAAGCGACATGAAAACAACATGACACTCAGATGGTTCATCAACTGTCAAGTGATTTGAAAGTCCCTGTCCGTTTCAAACTGTTTCGATGGACGGCATGTAAGGTTAGTTCAAACCCTCATTCAGGACGAATTTAAAATCGAATGTCAAATTGAATTGAAAAAGACAGTGACGGATTCCAGACTGATATTCGGGAGTCAAGTAAAACTGTAGCTCTCGAGATCAGGATGGTTTCACAAGGCTACTCTATCCCTATATTAAATTCTGGCAATTAAAGAAAGGGTCAGTCATTCTTGCTATATTCGAGCTCAAATCAAAATGGTATCACCTCGCGATCCTCCGTGGGCATCACATGTCAAAATGCATTGTCAAGCAAAGTGTAGTACTACGGCTTTGTTGATACGAGCGTTGTTCGCCATTTTGTTTATGTTACTATTTATGGAGACAAGGCTGTGTAGAAGTATCAGATTTGTTCAACACGCACAGAGAATGGTAGGCTAGCAAAATGCGAGGAGATATTTTATGGATTTGACAAAAAAGTGTATTAGCTTACATTTATCTTGCAATAGCTGCCTTTACCTTTAAGTTAATTCCTCTAGAATAAAAAAACATAATTTATTGAAATCATTGCAACCATTGTTTAAGCTTCTGTTATGACACGCACAATCTTAAAGTAGCATTTCTCAATTTTTCCAGCTCCACCGTAAGCTCAAAGTTCAGCAAAGCTCATGTTTTGTAAAGCACAACTGTGCACTAGTGCATGTGATTGTGAGAGAAGGTGTAGAGAGAATGGTGTTAGCCAATGAGAAACTAACGTTGACCACTCTGGAAATCCAGCAAATTGTGGAGTCCACCTTTAAGATGTACAAGCTCAGTGGAAACTCTTTCACGCACTTTCATGAGACACTAAACCTGCTAACTAAATCTATTTGATCCCTATCTCATATTGTCTTTGATGTCTTTACAATCGTGTTTCAAGTGCTCAGTAACCAAAGCCAAGCACTTTCTGTTTTTGTGTGTGTGTGTGTGTGTGTGTGCGTGTGCGTGTGCGCGTGCGTGCGTGTATTTCTCTGTGGGACTGATGCATGTCAGCTGTTGACGTTTCTTGTCCCTCGTCTTTGCTAGAAACATCTGAGCATTTGTTGATTAACACTGCTGTCTAAATGCCTTTATAAACAGTCCCTATGATAATAAATCGCCAAGGTGCATATGAGCTATACATTAATTTGCAGCTTGGGCCCTGTGCCAGCAAAGGTTTGACAGAGTAACTAAACATTTCACAGTGGATGAGATATGCCAAATGCATTGTGACAGTGAGTGGTCTGTTTGGTTCCTTGCGAAGCACAGTACACACACTGCACAAACACATTTATGTACAGTACATTAGCCTACTATATATACAACACGTTTGGCACACACACACTTGATGTCAACAAGCTAGGGATTTTTTTTTCTTGCGTCTGTAGAGACATTAAGGGGGAGACAATGAAAAATGTTAGATGTTCAGAGTAATATTACATTAAGCTAATAGAATTAGAGGAAAATTGTTGGAAAATGTCATGGGAAAACATATCTATTAAAGAGACATATTTTTAACAGTGCCATTTGTCTGAGCTGTTGCTAAATGTTTCTGTTTCTTTTAATTATTTCATGTCTTTTTTCTCTGATATTGCAATGATCTTTTGTCATCTCAAACTAACCTGGATGGCTTGCACGCACGATTGGCACACAGACAAAAATCTATTAAGGGCCGGTTTCACAGACATGGATTAAACCTAATCCTAGACTAAGATGGAGATTTTTATTGAATTTTTCTCTTAATCCATGTCTGTGAAACTGTATATAATATATATAATGTTATGTTATGTTAGACCTTCTTTTTTATATTACGATTTAAGGCAGTGTGGCGTTTTATGCTTATTATATCACTATATCAAGCATAATGCTTCAGTGCCATTGCAACACTCTCCAACCAGCAGAGGGCAAAAAGGCTCATTTTGATTGGCAGCCAGGATGCTCCCTGTCTATTAGTGTGTGGTAGTTAGCTGCCAAATAGAAAGTTTCTGACCTACAGGCAACAAGGACAATTAAACAGAGGACGGTGTTGTCAACAGTGCCTGAACCGGCAGCAGGATTAGAAATGACACAAAGCATGTGTTTTATCCCTTGTTGACGCGCCCGTAATTGGCCTTGACCTCACCTCTGGCCAGAAACGCTGTGTGGCGAATTGGAGTGACTTTGTGTACAGGTGTTGAAGAGAAAGAGATGCTGGTCAGGTACACAGAAATTCCCTAGTCTAGGATCTGTTGGAATGCTAATTTCATAACTTCAGACTGTAGGTCCTTCTCCTATAACTCAACTGAATTATGGGTTGCATGCATGAATCATGAATGCATGGGTTTTTTTCACCCAAAAACAGATGCATTGAAAACAAATAACTAATCATGTAATTATACTACAAAGTGCTGTTACTGTGAAGGCAATCTTGTAATTAGATGTTTTTGGAAGCAGTTGTTTCTTAAAACAATACCTCTTCTTTATGTTTACAATCATGAACGGTGTTAAATACATTTCAATTCACATCTCACACCAAGCAAACAAGGCTGCATTTTTACTTGATTAACTCATACGTGGGCTCAACATTTGCGAAAACACTGTTAATCTATGCAAACTTTCTTTAGCCTTGTTGCAACTCTGAATGCCACGCCGGCCGCGCATAGGCGTATGGCAACATATACTCCGTAGAAGACTGACAAAGACTGACTTTTACTTCAATCCTACAAAGGATTCCAAGTTTCGCCATCCTGCCCAGCTGCCTAGAATAGACAACACAGAACCCTTTTGTCATGGTGAGTCAATCTGTGTGGGTGTGAATCCATTAGCCCCTTCACAACAGAATTATCCCCCCTCAACACCCCCGCATCGCTTTCAAATATGCTCTGATAGGTCGTGTTTAGATCACTTCCGGTCCGTGAGTTGAGCCACGGGGAAAGATGAATGGTAACCATTGATGCGTATAGAATAATTATAATTGGACCTGCAAGTTAGGGAACACATAATCCTCAGAGGATGATATCGCAAACATGTTTTTTTGGGGGTGACTGTGTGACATGGAGCCTGTTTTGATGTGACTGGGCATATTCCCCATCTGAGTAATGCCAGAGGTTATCGTTGCGGTGTGTGGGCCGCCCTGTCCATTGTTTGTCAATCTCTGCCTCGTCCTAATAAATGTCTGGTTCACGGCTGTGGGTTTGGTGTGTGTTTGGTGTGTGTGTGTGTGTGCTAGTGCGTTTGTGTGCAGTGCAATGCATGTGCTTGGGACTGTGAAGGCTAGGGAACAGCAGCAGATACAGTCAGACTCACAAACAGGCCTGCTGAAGTCATCGTTTCCAGCAGAAAGTGGCCCACTGTTCAGTGTCACATTCATGCACGCAGATGAGTCTACATGTGGGGTCTGCTGTTAGACGCCAGCACGACACAGCGCAGTAAATTCTGGTGCACAACACGGTAATAAAGTCAGATATCATTGTATATGTGTGCACAATGTCAAGTCAAACACGCACGCACACATGCACAAGCATATGCACACACAAACACACACACGCACAAACACACACACACTCGTGCGCGCACACAACCACAAGAGGACATGCACGTACGTACGCACGCAAGCGCACACACGCACACACTCATACACACTGACAACAAGGGGCTCATGATGAAAATTGAATTCTCCCCTTCCCCACCCCATTTTCACTTCCACAGAAAATAATACGCACACACGCGGGCGCACATGAATCGCACACATGCTTCACACACATACACACACACACACACACACACACACAGCTTGGCCCATTAGCGGTGACGTGACGTTTCGACAGGGCAAATGAAGCTCAACAATTGATGTCAGAGCCTTACAAATTTAACAAATGGGGGAGCGCTATGGTGTGTTAGGCACCCCAAACCCCATGATGAACACAGCCAGGGCCACGTGCCAGCAGGACAACATTGTCTCTCTCTCTCTCCCCCTCTCCGCCTCTAAACGCAGCTCGGTGCAAAGCCATTACGCACACACGCGCGCACAAATACACGCACACGCACACGCGCATGCAAACACACACAGGCGCAGCGGTAGTCGATGAACAAAAACGAAACGAAAACCATGCATTGATTGCCAATTGAGGCCTTTGACAAGCAAATAAACAGCGACAATTCTGCAGATCAATGGGATTGATATGTCTTTGGTTTATTCATGTCGCTCCTCGTGGAGGTTTGTGTAGGCAAGGAAAGAGTGGATGTCAGTGAGTGAGTATTGCACACCATGCCAAGGCTCAAGGATTATTGTATTTTGTCACAATTATGAACAAAGAAACTCAGTTATATTTGTATATTGCTAAAATGTCATTGACCTTTATGAACATGTAAATGTTGGGATTTAGGAAATTTCTTTCATTTTGCACGTTACAGTAATATCTACAACTATTACTTTTTCCCCATATTCACTGTAAGGATCTGAGTGTTAACTCGATCAGGTATTGATGCAATGACATCAGCCTCATGTCATCGAACGTAGCTGAACAATAATAACGGTGGCCAAGCAGGAGGCAATGCACTGAAATTCAATTTGGGAATAAACTGGCAGACATGGGCAGTGACTAAAATATCCTAGTGGAAACAGACTGTTAATGTTCTCCCTTGGATACCAGTGTTAAATGAGCCTGTAAAAACCGTACTGCTATCACTGCTACATCCCCTGCATTCAAATATCCAACAAATAATAGGCCTACAACATGTTATTATCTGCCTGTCTTAAAGGTACAGAGATTATAAGGTAATACCCTCAATGTCAACGAATACTCACTGTCCACTAGCTGCTGGTTCTGTATATAAGAATCTCTTTTCCAAGGGATACCTGACCAAGATAGGGCCTGAATGCACGCACAGAAAATATTAGGCCAGTGAAATGCGAGGAGATAGTTTGTGAATTTGAATTTGGTATTGTATTGGTGTATTATCTTATTATCTTCCAATTGGAGACTACCGTTAAAAGTGCCAAAAAAACACCACAAACACATACCAAGTGTGCTCAGTTAGTATAACAAATGCAAGTGCATGGAAGTAGCATAAGTGCGCACACACACACACAGTGTGTATCTTGCATCTCACGAAGGTGAGCATTTCTACGAACAATGCGTACATTCGCCACCGTGCACATGCATGTGTGCGTGCATGCTGGCCTCTCAAGAGTGCTCCAAACGCAATCTGTACGCAAACTCGCTGCCCATCGACACGGCGTCTGAAGGGCGGAACATGCCGACAAACACAGGAGAGGAGCTGGAATGAGTCTGGCATGAGGCGCACATCTCCACGATTCACAGCAGCTGCACACACTGCATGCCACACACAATCACATCACGTGCAGCGCACACAGAAACATGCATACACACACACAATAACACCTCCCATAAACAGAATATCTACTGTATATCTCCTAACTATACAAATGTATGTGTTCAGCATGTTTTAGGGAACAAGATCCCCTCATAAGCAACATATCTCCATATTCATTTTATTTGTGTATTTATTTGTGTATATAGAATACACTGTATGTCTGTGTTAAAAACAAAAACACATGGCCAATGTTGTCGCATGCACAAACACACACGTGCACACACACACAAGCACGCATCACACACACATACATGCACACCATTTTTTTTAAGTACAATAACGTGTGCTTACCGTAAGTCTGTTAAAAACAAAAACACATGGCCAATGTTGTTGCAAGCATGCACACACACACGCACACACACACACTCTTTTTTGTTTCCAATAACTCCTACATGGGGATTCCTACATCCCTAGGCACACACACACACACATTGAGTCTCCTGCCTATGTGAATTAGAAGTGTGTCCTGCCTGGCTGTTGCAGGGCAGATATATATATATATATATATATATATATATATATACAGTATATAGCAGCGGTCCTGACGTGCAAATTGGTCGTCCGACCTGGGTATAGAGGCGAAAGTCTAATCGACAATAATAATAATAATAATAAACTTTATTTGTATAGCACCTTTTATACACAATGTGCAACTCAAAGTGCTTTACAGTT
>JAODUH010002223.1:0-12183 GCA_027564835.1 Typhlichthys subterraneus | reverse complement strand
CTGTTATGTAGCCTCTATTGAAGTCTGTGTCTCTGATGTGTGGTAGTGTGTATATCCCTCCGCAGAACGTTGTATGTTCGTGTTGTGTTTGGCGCCCTCTACTGGCAAAAAAAAAAAAAAAAAAAAAGTTCTATGTTGATACAGGCCTGCGGGAGGGATATATAAAATTACCATTGCACCAAAATTGCACCCCACCCCCCATGTTTTTCACCGGCCGCCACTGGTTTGAGTCACATGCAGTCTCACAGAGTGTGGTCTGACTCCAAACTTCTCTGTCTCCCATCGAAATGTGCAGTAAGCTTTTTATGATGGATGGAAGTAAATACACTTCTACCACTAATACGGTATGTGCCAAATGAACAGGGAAAGAGAAAGATGATAACTCAGCAGTCCATAATTAGCCCCATCCACGAGTTTCCATTTTGAGAAGAGGGTGATACCTTTACTTCCAGATTATCTCCATTCTGACTGTTAATAAATTGCCTCAAATGCATTTAAGATCTTTGATTTAATAGACGTCAAAATGGCTTTAATGTGTCTTTTCCCTAAGGAGGGAGGGGTGCACAATTACAGTAAGCAGAGTGACACCGTTTGTACTTTTGATTTTAGAATATTATTTATTTACATAAAGCTTTAATTTTATATTTGCAGCATTTAACAACTCTACAAAATGCTTAATCAGAAACATGGTCATTTTCCTGAACCCAATCTGTCAAAACCCAGGACAATCTGTTTTATGGTTGACTTAGTTTATCTTCTGTTAAGTGAAAATACATAGCTAATTCTAGCAGTACAGTTGGGATATTGAATGTTTACAGTTATAAATTAGACTATAATATTAACACATAACACACCAGCTGACAGCTCAGTGTCCCAATGTCCCTATGGATCAATATATTGTGGGGCTAGGCAACAGCTTCCACTGCTCAAGAACATAAATCATTAAAACCCTTTCAACCATGCCTAATATTGAAATGTAAGATACAGGCATGCTTACTGCACTGGTTGCATGCAACACAGCAGAAGACAGAAAATGGTAAATTCCGGTTAAAATTCCTACCCTGGCCCATGGGAATGTCTTATAAGAAATACAGTAGAGAAACAAATTGAAACATCAATGCACTGCCAGGACAAACGAGCATCACAGAGTAGGAGATAATAAAATATGTAACAATTGGTCAGTCAGTATGTGGACATGCCAACCCTACCCCCACCACACACACAGGCACACACTATACTGTTTAACAGAAGCAAAGGTTAGAATCATACCTTAATGTATAGCTTTGCCTAAGCAGGGGAGGACTTAAAAGATATATGTATTTTGTATTATCTTCAGACACACCTACACACACACACACACATGCATGCAAACTACAACACACTAGCAAAGTGGGCTATAAAACCCTGGGCAACAGTATTTCCATGGTTGAATAGTTATGTAATTGACACAAATTGAGAGGCAGGAATTCACTGCTAGGGGGATAAACCAGATATTAAACTATCCAGAGCAGCAGTCATATTTCAGAATGTCACTAAATGTTTTTCACATTCAGCAACACTGAACAGCAGAGCAAACATATTCGCTGTGTCTGTGTATTCTAATGTTTGTTGTGTATGCTTAAAGACAGAGGGAAATCTGAATTTCCTTAAATTGAAAATGTTTCCCCTTATTTTCAAACCGGTCACTTCCTGTCAGCTCTGTCTGCTCAATATTGACGAGTATCAACACTGAGGGAAACACTGAGTGATAGCTCGAGAGAGAGAGAAAGAAGAGAGAGGGAGAGGTAAAAGAACACACAAGATAAATAATGTCTGATACACGGTGTTATAGTTTTGGTACTATATGTGTTATTGATGTCAGGGCTCTGTCACAACCTGCAGATGTTTGATTTTCTGCAACACAACAAAAGGTGAATGTCGACTCTGACATACACACTGGTACAGTAGGTAGCTCTCACTCTTAGACACTACTATCTATTCATAATAGATAGAAAGCACTGTAGAGAGAAACTGCAAGACTGCACAACAAGTAAAATCTCCTCATGCTCCTCATTCGTTCCTTCAA
The DNA here is from genome assembly GCA_027564835.1 of Typhlichthys subterraneus. NCBI lineage: Eukaryota > Metazoa > Chordata > Actinopteri > Percopsiformes > Amblyopsidae > Typhlichthys > Typhlichthys subterraneus. The sequence continues at coordinate 10,118 of JAODUH010002223.1, read as the reverse complement.
AATTACGTTTTGCAGGTTTGCCCCCCGAGCTACAATTTCATTCTTCATAACAGAACAATATCTGTTCACTTCTATTTGTGGATGAATGAGGTAATACTATGGCATTCAAACAACACATGACCCATGACACACCTTTCCATTTTACAACAAACAGTATGGGGGATTTATGCATCTATTGCAATCTATTAATGGCAAGGCAAACAAATACAACAGAATGAGACATAACCTATTTAAGAAAACACTAAGGACACAAACGGTAATTGTTTAATTTATTAATACGACATGTTTTGATGTTGTAGTGAGGCTGGTTACATTCATACCCGATATCATAATTATGTGTTTTTAGGTGTAAAAACAATTAATTATGTTCCATGATCATATTAAAAGAAATAGGCCTAGAATGAGACCATAATGTGCACGTTAACATTATTGTACTGACTGTTTGGTATTAAGAACATTTTAATCAAACTAAATTAATTGGTGTTGAAACATTTGAAACTTTAAAGCATTTAGTCTAATTTTAGCATTCATGACTTGACTTGTACTCATAAGGCAGTTATAATTATATGTCCTTCTTTTTGTTTTTAAAGGGACCATGTACAAAGCACATTAACCTCAAAAAAGAGGAGAAATGCTAGTTACCAGATTTAGCACAAGGCTAGTTTCCATCTGCAGTCCCTGGGCAAGTGACGAAACAATCAACCATACTAAAAACATTACAGCTACATATATAGGCTATATAATATTCATGATTGAGAAAGCACACCAAAACTGCAGTGACAAATATGGAGGCGGGAGTCTGAAATCAAGTGGTCCCTAATTAGCAACTTATTAACAGAAAACAAGAGCACATATCATTTCTCCGTTCCATCCCTGCACAGAGAGGCTCGTTATCACTGCCTCGCTCTCAGAATGACAGCTGAATTATCGCTTAGCTCACAGAGAGACAGATTATTCCGACACGTCAAAATAACCATGCTAGCCAGAGCCCTATCTGATTTCATACCAGACTAGCTGCCCCTGCGTATGGCAAAATAGAATTTCATTATGCTTCTCTCTCTCTCTCTCTCTCTCTGCTGATGTCCTTAACCAATGACACCCCTAATTCATTCCCAGCTCCGTTTCTATGGGCCCCAGGTTCCGTGCTGATACAGTAGGGGTGGGGAGCATCTCCTCGTGGACGTGGCTACCATGCACACACCTGGGAGAGCGCTCCCCTATTACGTATGCTATTTGCACAAATTGCTCCATTTGCCTTTGAATATGAAATACATTTTACCGGATATGACTGGAGAGTCACTGTCCCCTTCCCCCCCGGAGAGGAGATGAGATGTGAGAAATATTTTATTCTTCAGTGAGATTGCCTCATGACTGCATTGTTATAAGCTGTAGGGAGCTGTGTGGGCTCTATCGTGTGTAATTGTGTAGAAAAAATGAAATCCTAGTTGCCAATGCTGGAACATTACTGTTAGCTAGATCAATTTGAATCGCTGAGTGGTAGGAATTGAGAAGAAATTCCCAGTGACTATTGAGATGTGTGCTTTGCTATAGTAGTTTCATTGTAATGGGTTTAAGTTCTTCTCAATAATGAATACTGTATGAGCTACTTTGCTTTTCAAAATGGGACATTTTTAAGGCAAGATGCACTCTAACTAGGAATTTCTCTCTGCAGAAGAGAGAGGCAGTTCAAGCCACTCACTATGACCTGGAAGACTGGAGTGCCTAGGATCAGTATAAAGATCCCTAAGGGATACCCTATTCCTTGAGTGGCATACTGTGAGCTTCACTTTGGGACAGTAAGGTCCTCACACTGAATTTTAGGATAGAGAACCTTTTATCAAAATAAAGTAGCATGGCTGCACGCGATCCTGCAAAATAAGGGACTGTGGGGAGCTGGTCTGGGAATCCATGCTGAAATGTCACCCTCACATCATTTCCAGATGTCACTGTGAGACAGGGCCATCTGTCTGTCAAAGCAGCTCATGCTAGAGATGGTTCTACAATATAGGGAACCAACATCACTGAAGACGTGCAAAACATTTGATGTTAGAATGTAGGCATAAACTGTCTGGACACATTAGCGTTCTTTTTCAGTATTTTGTGCATGACAAATAGGTTTGCTAATAATACATCAGAGGGATGGATCCAGGCGAATTATCTGATTTAGTTCCAGTAAAACAGAGAGCTTTATCCCGGAATAACTCGATCCGCTGCTCCATTTGCTTTGGCATCCTCGACACACACTCAAGTTGCATTCATTGTGCACTAAGGTGCCCGGTGGTCGATGTGAATGTTCAGACAGCAAACAACAACAACAACAAAGTGTTGTTCATTTAACAATCAATGAGGAACTGTACTGTTACCTGTACTATTAGTACAGGCAATTGTGACCATTGGGGAGCTATACAGTACATTCAGCTGTAGCTCACTGCTCCCTGCCAGTGTGTGAAAGCATGCATACTGTGTGTGTGATGCATGTCAAAGTAGAAATCTGTATGCATGTGTGTGTGTGTGTGCGTGTGTGCGTGTGTGTGTTCAAGAATGCTAGTACTGTAATCACAGGTATAGCGCCTGTGTGCTTAGATGCCAGCTGTGCGACTTATTCCATTATTATGCCACTGTGGTCGAGGGGGAATACTCTGTTCTCCAAAGGATTGTTTTAAGTGCAACTAAACCCTCCGAATAAAAAGAAGCTACCCCCAGTGTTTATAGTTAATCACAAGGCTGAAGAAGAGATCACTTTGGAGTGCAGTCATTGGAAACGTGAGGAAAAGTAAGACGACAAATAATCCTCCAGGCTTGGAGGAGAAATGACGTGCCGGAGACTGAACCGACAAGAGATTAAAAGTGACATCCGAAAAGGAGAGAAAACGAAATGTTGAGAGGCAGAAAATAGGGACAGAGAGAAAAACACAATAAAGGGAATAGAGAATTTCATAATTTTCTTAAAGTAACTCATGGTGACATCTGACATACAACTGTTGTCTTACATTTATGAATTCCTCATAATAAAATAATGTTTTTGACAACATGTTAAAGCCACACCATGAAACTGGGATGGTCACTGATCCAAGTAGCCTATTACCATGTCATATTTTTCACTCGATACAAAATATGCAGCATTTTGATTAAGGATACTTACAGGAAGGTTCAAACTGACAACATTTAGTCTGGTAGTTGCTAGCATGAGGCCATATAATACTGCTTGCTATAGTTAAATAGGTCAACCATTCACTGAAATTCAATTAAACATAAAAATCTTAACACTGACTTAGACTTCACATTGTAATTTGGAAGTTAGCCCAGGGATGTGTTATGTCACTTGTGTGATTGTAAAGCCTGAAATAATTTAACACTAATTATTTACTTACAAATACATTTATAACAGTATTTCCTGCAATATTGAACCCCGGCTACATAAAACCAACAAATTGATAATTATAATAAAATCCAGTCTTTGGACCTATAGAGAGTACAGACAGACATGTTATTTTTTTCTCTCAAACTGACTTAAATTATCTTAAATTCCACTAAAAACCTATAAGCTATAGCTAACAGCCTCTATGAATGATCACACCCACCTTCTTAAACGGCAGCAGAATTCCCTACTCGTAGCGAGTGCATACCAAGTTTTCAATAAGAGAGCGATACAGGCTCTTGTAGGCCTAATTATTATTACTGCAGCGGCTGTTATGCTTTTCTCCCTCGGCATCAGGCTATCTACGCTATTTTACATTTAAATGTGTCCAATAATAAAATATTCTGTGGTTTAATTCTGAAGAAAGTCATGCTTTTCTTTTTCGGGAGCAATTGCATAAATGATATAAGAAAGGTATTTGGTGATAAATAGACAAAAATTTAAAATAGATTTTGGTTTACATCCCATGACAGTGATCAGAGGATAAAACACATCTTTGAGGGTATTTCTGGAAGCATGGGAGCAATGTTTCAAAGAATAGTTGGTTGAGATCACTATCTGTCACGAGAGCCTGGGTGCTTTTATGTGGCATCTTGTCACCAACACAGCAACACAAAAGAAGCAGATGTGGGTAAAAAGCAGATTAAAAAGCAGATTGCATATTGCATTATTAGGGACAGTATCCTGGCCAGTCATGCTAGCTCTGGCATCTAAACCTGGACATCTGTAATGCTTTGTTCAATTCTAAAGAAATAACTACATTAGGAAAAACCCCTTTCCTTAAAAACCTTAAAAAACAATATATTCTCTCTCGTCTCATCCCATTTTATTAATATATAATGTCTCACTACAGTAGCATTGTACAACTGTTTACATCGCATCCTTTGTGTTGTTGTGGTAATTTTGTCTGATCAAAGACTCAGATAAGAATCAGGTTTATAGATGGTATGATGGGACCAGATACAGATGTTAGGCCATGGTCTTCTTCAGATGGATCTGCTCCAAGATTAATTCTGAGCTCTGCTTTTTATTATTATTTGCTAATCATATATATAATGTGCAGTGAGCACATAACGCCATAAACGGTTCTCATAGACATTGAAGCCTTTGATGCATGGACACACAGTATCAGAGTCATTTCAGAACAACACTGGTCTGCCTGGAACTGCTCTGTGACCCATGGGTCAAAAAACCTCCAATCCACTCTTTCTTTTATATATTGTTTTGTCATTTTGTAACTTAACAGAATAAAAATAGAATTAGAATAGAAGAATACAATTAAGATAAAAGTGTGTGCGTGATTCAAATGTTTAACAAATGACAATACATTTTGATGCAAGCTTATAGAATACAAGTAATGCATACATTCATATAGGCCCATGACAGAGGATGAAACAGCAGCTTCTGGCTTTGAGACAGCCTTTCAGACCACTAGGCTGCCCTGCTCCTATAACATACTGCATGTACCTACAGTTCATCCTCACTGTACTCAACCAATCAACACAGGATCTACAGTGCGCTCATAAACACATAATGTACTGTACAGATATGTGTGTTTGAGTGTACTCCTAAGGTTGTGTGTGTGTGTGCGTGTGTGTGTGTACTGACAACATATGTTGAGGTGGATTTGGTAAAGAACAGACACATTGATGGAAAGGAAGCAAAAGAGACAGCAGGGTAGAGAAGCAAACAGTATAATCGGAAATATCGGCATGTGTTTTTTTTTCTCCAGCTCATAAAACCTTCTGGATAACGCAGTGAAGCTGGGAGCAAGAGGTAAAGCATGAATGCAGACAGTGTACTCTCAATGGAACCACCGGAGGGATATTAAAGGAGCTGCATTGCATGTGTAATTATTGGCCTGGCCAAAGAGGCAGAACTGTCGAGGCCTACAGTATTACAATACATACTGTAGTACTATACCACACTAAAGGTGTGACACATATTTAGTGGAATACAACCTGATGAGTGGTGGTCCTTTCTTGTGAGGTATGTTAATAGTTGTCACATTAGTGCAGACTGACACTGCTAAACAGGAATAACTCAAGCTGCTTAAAGATCGAAGGAGGTTGAAGGTCTGTTGTCACCTCTTCATCATTGTTCAGTTCCTGTTTTTCTATTTTCTACTTAGTTCTAGTGTGAATACAGAGTACATGCGCTAGAACTGACTAGAACAGCAGATCTCAAAACTTTTGAACCCAAACATTTGTGGTTCATACAGTAGCTCACAACTCTCCCAACATATACTGTATGTATAGCTACATGAAAAGACCAAGCAAGTTATAATTGCACAGTGAAAATGTCCATTGCAGGCTGATAGGCTGCAAAGAATATCACAGGATATAAGGAGTGGATTCCAACTTGTAAGATAACATTGTCATTGTTTTACCATGTCTTAAGGTGGTGGGTGTTTTAACAAGTCTACTCTTTTTCATTTTACTTGATTAAGTTCCTATTGGCTCAGTGTCTTCAGATCATGAAGACTAGTCAATAATCTTTATTGGTCTGCAGCTTAATGAGACCATATTTCACAAATATTTGCAATGGGACATTGTGATTGTGGCTTGCACTGCGCAGCAGTGAAATGATCCTTTCTGCCTGCTGACTGTAATTATGCGCCTTGAGTATCTGAAGAGCTGTCAAACCATGGTCAAGTGAAATTCAAGGCCACAGATCTGTGTCTTAGATACAGTGCTTGTGCATACTGTATATTGTAGCACCGCAATTTTCCCACAATCTGGCTGAGAAATTATTTTCTGAATGCAGGAAAGAAAAGCGTGCCGCGTGAATTAAGTGACAAGCTATGATCTTACAGCTAACATTCGGTATTGTATTTTAAGACATGCTGCTCGTGTGGAGGATGACTTAAGGGGACCTGTGTGTGTGGGCGAGTTTAATTTATCACTGATTTCATGATTGCCTATTTTACCTTGAACATAGAAATGGTGGATATCCGTCCGCCCCCATATAGTGGATCCTGTACAACTCTCGCAGCCATCAGAAGCAGAAGACAACATCAGACATCTTATTCTAACATTCTGTACCAACTGCCTTCTCACAAGGGATTTGCGAACATTGTACTGTAGGCTACTACTGGCCAACTCTGAACTACGAAGAAAGGAAATTAAAAAATGGCTGTAAAACACAAACCGTAACCCCTCAAGGGACCTGACCACTTTGAGTTAGAGAAAGGCAAACATTGATGCTTTAGTTTGGCAGTGCACCTGCGTGCTGAGTGGCTCGCACTCCCTGTGGCTCCTCCCCCTTGTGAACTTCTAAATGTTTAAACCACTCTCTACCCCTTCTCTCACAGCCTGTGCACCTTCCATGCACATTGTGTTTCAGACATCAAAAGCCAGGCAGAAATGTAACACAGCTGAGTACCATTAAGTATGGTTTTTGCTTTTATATTATTATAATTGTTAATGTTATGCTTATATTTGTGCAGCAGAAAGAGCTAGTGCACATGCACACACACACACACACACACACACACGCACACACATGCACACACACATGCAGAACCCTGTGTTTAGATACACAGATTCTGATATTGGTTTTCCTGCAGCCATGACTTCTTTGAAGGAGGTTGGGTGCTGTAAGCACCCAATGGTTTGTGAGCGGTCCTGGTCGTGACTATGACCAGGACACATCCACAGACCAGAACAGACATTGTCATAATTGGACCACATTCTCCTGTGGCATCTGATAATATTATATTTGACTGACCACTACACAACATGGTTAATTCATACAATGTGTTAGTTACTACAATGTGATGCATTTCATTCAATACAACAATGGAAAATTATTGTTCCAACACCTGTTGCATAATAACTGCCTTGGAAGGGTGGATTCCTACTTATGTGGTCCTTTCAAGGTTTATTTCCTTTTTTACTTGGTTTATATGGAAGCATTTTCTTGTCCGGGGGAAGGAGCAGGTCAAGCCCTTTGAGACTGTAATGGGCTATATACATCAAATTGATCATCAATAACAGGTTGACACTATCACCTAATCTATAACATTCATCTTCCACATTGGTCAATGAGCTGATTGTTCTCCCTGGTTAACTCTCCTGTCCTCTACATTGTCTTCCTCCACCACCCCTCTGTCATCGTATTTCTCCATCAGTTCTCTTAACATCTTCTCTGTTTCCTGCTCTGCTCTCTTATAAACAGTGTTTGTTGTGCGTACAGCTGTTTTGTCAGTTTCAGTGGAAGACGTTGTGTTACATGCCTCACGCTCCATCATGCTAATCACAGTTTGGCTCAGAGATGTTAGACTGTCTCTATGTATATATTGTCTAATATGGATGCCGACATCGTGCACCATGCTAGCATGAAAATAAATCTAGCTCATTTTACTGCTGCAAGCCTGTTTCTCCAATACCTAGATTTCAATAAAACTTTGACTTTATCTTCACTTTCTGGTCCTCCTCAGTCATTTGCTGCTTGTTAGAGAGTCTCTCTGTCAACACTGTCCCATCTAATTCTTATCCAATTAAAGTCTAAATGAACCACAGAGCTGCTTAACTCGCTTTGCCACTTCTCTTTGTTTAATTTGTGCTGGTAACGAAGCTTGATTAGGCCTCTGCAAAGGTTCATAAATACACCACTCAATTAATGACCCCTCCTCTGCAAGATGGAGGGACAATATGTTGCATGCCGACCTCAATGACAACAATAACAGACTGTGCATATATCCTACTTCCTCTATGTGAAAACCTGACCTTCTCCGGGCCTGGCTGTGTGCAGGTTGCCTCCAAATTGTAATTTATTCATAATTTCTCTGTTTGAGCCGGCTGTGAGGTGCCATGGTGGCCATGTTAGCACTGGAGCAATTTTCCCAGGTAACAGCTGAGTTTCCCAGAGAAAAAACTGGGCCAATTTGATTAATGTCGTCGCCTCAACGTGAGGAGAGCCGACACCACAATAAAAGGTTTATCATGCAAAGAGAAGCGAGTGGGGCTGGGGGAGACACAGGAATGAGCGGTGGGAGACACATTAGTGGTTTAATAGAGGGAGGGAAAGAGAAAGGAAATGGGGAAGGAGAGGAGGGGCTGAGATACGGAAGAGAGGGAAGCAGAGGAGGATACCAAGACAGACAGGCGAACGAGTTACACGGATCTCCATTCAAGGAAGAGAGAGCAAATGAGATGAAGAGATGCAAGTGAAATGATTTTGCCTGTTTTTAGCATACAAACAGGCAGTGCATTATTAGTCTCAAGAGAGAAATCAGTGCACACTGAGCACACTGAGAATAAAAAAAAAAAGTCTGAAACAGACCACCAAGTCATTTTACCAGCCTAGCTGTAGACTGTAGATGATGCTTCCCCATCAGGGTGGGAAATTATCACCCGCCACCAGCCAAATGTGGGTACTTTTTCAGAGTGGCGAGTAATGTTGCCTTGTATACTGTACCAGCCACAGTGGCGGGTGGAATGTAAAAGAAACGTAGGCTATTAGTTAAGCCTGCGACTTTAAATATAGCGTGAGGTTGTTTTAGGCGCGACTGCAGGAAATCAGCAAACGAACCTTTGTTCGTGCGCTGGGCGTCGACCGGAGGTGCGCACACCAGTGAATTAGAAACGGGAGGGGCCCACTGCCCATAGGCACAGCGTTGTTTTTTTGATTAAAATGCTGCAGTGGTTTTTGTTTCTTCCCTTTCTAAAAGACAAGGCTAGATCCACTGTGACATGTTGGTGTATTGAAGAACCTAGAGAGCTACTTTTTTGATAAAACGCATAGCCTGCTAGTAAGCACATGTGCAGTCCCATTGCCAGATGATCGCCTATAACACCATCAACACATTTTTAAGTGATACCAAAGCGATTGTTATCAAAAGCAACTAACATGGTTAACTTTACCTTGCATTTTTTGTCTGTAGCCATCATATTCCCTTTTCATGGAAAATATAAACATGGCGTCACATTGGTTCCCTACTACTCGAGTCACAAAGATTAAGTCCCATCAAGCAGTATACACCACGCTATCTTTTGGACATGCTACTACAGATTAAATATAAAAAGCTTTGATACCTCACACAACAAAACACACAATAAATTTGAAGATTCATTTAATTGATAGAATTATTTATATATATCTAGATATCGCAATAATATCGTTAACTGGAATTATTTTGGCCACGAAAATAGTTTAGTGAATATCTGATATTGTGTGACACCCCTAGTAGTGGCATGCTATTGTTAATCTCACTGAAAAGAGTAAGATACATACTGTATGATAGGTTTTTAAATCAATGTGATTATGTCTTGCTTATAACAGATTCTGCTTTGTTGTTAAAGTGTAAAATGGAAAAGAATGTGAAACTACAGTAAGAGACCGTTACAAATTAGGCCTACTTCAAATTACCATAAAAAATGAAGAATAACTGTTAAAAATATATTATTAAGTAATTTTTATAGCCCTGTCTGTCAAAATGACTACCGAATCTACAGCAACTACGGGCAGGAGCCAAATGTATGTTTGTCTTTTCTATATTGGTGTCCCTGTTTGTGTAATAAGCTTAGGCATTTAGGCATGAATGACGATGAACCAGAGACGGTTTGTTCATTAGGGCGATTGGGCGAAGCACTGCCAAAGGGAGAAAGAGAGAGGAGGAGATTTTCCAACTTTACCAGTGTGCGCTACGGTAGCTGACTGTCCCACCTCTAAATCTTAATCCAATCAGCGTCCAATG
>JAODUH010002222.1:0-12184 GCA_027564835.1 Typhlichthys subterraneus | reverse complement strand
GACATGCCAGAGGAATTGTTGTCACAAGTCCATCTGGGGAGCCGTACATTGAAACTGTTTGTGAATGGATGTACTTTAAAACAAATACTTGGCAGTTGATTGGATGAATCATCTGGTCGTTTTCGCTGTCGGCACACCTAAACCACGCCCGTATAGCTATAAACACGACGATGATTGGAAAGTTCTGTTGCTACTCGGACACATTCAAAATGATTCTGAGGCTTTCCAGACTGATTCTCACAGTGAAATTAAACTGAAGCTCGCGAGATCAGGATGGTCTCGAGAGGCTAACAGAGTGTACAGTGCTAGATGCAACCTTTATTTGATCAGCTGCATTCACTTTTTTTTTTAATTGTTTGTTTGTTGACAATCACTCACTCCATTGCAACTGTCAGTGCCAGCTGTCTTGTTTACTTAGTATGTGCTAAGACAAAGCACGTATGAAGTCGGTTCCCTCTCCGCCAGGGCTTCAAAGCCATTTAAGAACAGGAAGGGTGTGGACATTCCTCTATTTACAGTATTTACACAATCATTAAAATAGTGAGAAGTAACAAGCTAAAAGTGGCTATACAATGCAACATACTTATTGGATTAGTGGTTATACAGTTTGTTGTTTGCACCATCTACCATTGCTCTGTTTTGTTTATATACCAACAACTTGCCTAATCTTTTCACCGCAGCTCTGTCAATGGTTTCATTACAGTCCTATGCTGTGAACATTCCCAGTAAAACTTGGCCTTGATTGAATTAGGTTTCTAAAGGCATCGATACATGTTCACTGTCCTGATAAGATAGTAATAAGTGGGTACTTCTCTATCTGCTGAACCTTTATGTATAATTGTTTAGGTTTTTTCTATCACCTCTATGCGCATATATTCATTTCAGCTGTAATTCTACAGTTTCCAAGAGTAGCACCTTTTCTCCCGGTACATCGACTCAACAGTCACTCTCACCCATCCCCACCTGCCAAACATGGATAACAATCTGCTGATCTCATCAGTTTTCAATAGGAGCAAGCGAATCGATGTGCAATAAGGCTTTATATTTCATACAGAAGCACCTGGTGCCTGTGTAGAATAGAGGTCTGAGGTTCTGTCCTGTTTTTAGATAGAGTTATTCCCCACACCCCCTCCCGCTGTCGTTTGGCATTATGCCACCGATTGACAGGTGACAGAAGCCCAGGTTTCATGGGTCATTCATAATGCAGCAACCACTCTTCATGTGTGTGTGTGTGTATGTGTGCATAAACATGACACTGAGAGAAGGAGCTGATTTGTGTGTGTGCGTGTGTGTGCGTGTGTGCGTGCGTGTGTGTGCATACGTATGACACTGAGAGAAGGAGCTGATTTGTGTGTGTGTGTGTGTGTGTATACACTGAAAGAGAAGGTGAAGGAAAAGGTATGTTGATACATGTCAGGCTGTAATTCCTAATTTTTCTAATGAGAAAAAAAATGTGGTGCAGGAAATAAAATGCCTATGTGGGCCTGTGAACTCACACACGCACAAACACACGCACACTCACACACCTGATAACCTGACATTGAAACACACAATAACACCACTCTACCTTATCCCCTCTCTCTCTCAAACACACACACCTAATGTTCAAACTCTCTCTCTCTCTCTCTCTCTCTCTCACACACACACATACACACACACACACACACTCACACACACACACACACACACACGAAGCTCTGAAATAGGAAAGTGCAACAGAAAGAGATTGCTATGAGGCAGACCCACAATGTGTGACTATGCCTTCAGAGACACACTATGCCTTTGCTGAGGGTCCAGAACTATGAATTCCAATTTTCATTATAACTGTTTCACAGTCATGTACAGGATGAAATAACATGCTAAGTGACATACAGTAACACACCAATTGTATAGTTACACACAAAATATGTTCCCTCAGATCCAACTTGAAGAGACAGGAATAGATGAGAAGAGCATGTGGTAGCTCGACCCGTCTGCTCTGCACATGGAAACAATTTGAAACGTGAGACTAGCCATAGGGATGTATTGAGTTGAAAGAGCTATGGTTGACATTCATCATATATTATTGTTAAAACTGACATAGACAGTTTGCTAAAAAAAAATTGGTGCCTGTTCCATATGTAATCACTAGTATTCGTTATGAATCTCAAATGCATAAGGAACTAAACCTACAGACAAAACGACAAAGACTAAATATAAAGCAGATGCACAGAAAGGGCGACTTAATGTTCTTAGATTATGTTTATAGATATTATAGCATAATAGGCTACTATGGGTGATGGGTGGAAATCAATGTAAAGTCATAAACATTATCAGCGCTTTAACGTTGCACACTTGTGTTATATTCAGTTTAGGTATAGGCTACAATGTTTGTTCTGCCTTTTGAAACGCCGATGCGAGTGAAAGGGAAAAGGGAACATGCTCTTACCATTGTTTATGCTACACGTGTGCATTCCACTTTGGCTTGTTTACTTGTCCAGTACGTTTCCGCAGGCAAAACGCCGACAGATCTCCACACAGACGCTGGACAGCCCGTGGTCCTGAAGTTGCACTCCAACACATCTTTTACCATATAGGCTACTTAGTTCAGCGCGAAAATCCATTGAAAGACCCGTAAATGCCTGCAACATGCACAATTGTAAATATTTTTTTTCTATTTATTTTTTTATGAACCTGGTTTTGTTTTTACATGATCAAGTAGCATTGACATTTCAAATTTTGTATTGCAAAGTCAAATTACCCAAACGACTCGCTATCGAAAGTTTATTCTCAAGGGACCGAGCTCTGGAAAGTTGGTTTCAAAGTAAAAGTTTGTTGAGGGGACTATACTGGCTGCTGCAGGAAATCTGGACGACCTGAAATTTGAGAAGAGCCGTCCCTCTAATTACATATTTCATAGAGGCAACGTATTGACCATTACACCGGCCCAGTCAAATGTTTTTTTTTTTTTTATTACAGTAACACATTGTCTATAATAATTTTCGGTAGAAAGCAAATCTGAATACAGTGTATTTTTTCCAAGTAGGCCTCAGCTTTTTGCCCCGCCCATGTATGCAAGCTATCTGCTTTTAATTAATTTCCTGGTAAATAGGTGGCTAAATTGTATAGCCTAGCCTACATTGCATTTCAAGTCGTCGTGTGAAGTCACGTTTCAGTAGCCTAAATGTTGCCTTATTCACGAAAAAATGGACACAATTGTGATTCAATGATAATAAACGGCATAATCAATTGTGTCGTTGCCAATTATTATATTCCACAGCTATTGTGCATATCTATTCTTTTTTATTTATTTTTTTCCTTTTTTCTATTAACAGACTGCCCTCTGTAGGACGTACAGTATAGTATATTGGATAATATACATTGTGATTATGTCTGGCATATTGTATGTAGAAACCAACGGTTTAGTACAGTAGGCTATTGTCTCACATGAGAACACTATATAGGCTGCTACACATGACATTTCTTCAAATGATGTTAATTAGTGTATGTTAATTGTCTATAAAGTATTTTTAGTTTAGCTGTCTTCATTAATTTACGCATTAACAAAATAGGCTAATCCACACATGCAAATAGTATACATATTAGATGTTTCAAAAATGTCTGTGGACTATGGATGTTTCAATCACAAAGATATCCCATTTAGTTTCATATGCTAATTTATATGTATATAAGATAAAATCCTAGCATTTGACATAGCTATAAAACAATAAAACTAACTATACCACTACATTAGTAACAAAAAATATTTGCAGTTTCTTATTCACATTCTGTTCATATTCATAGATCTTCTGCATGTACAATACTTAACCACTAGAGGGAACTCCAACACTGTAACACGTCTGAGAAATGTTAACTAATTTAGACGGATATGCGGATATAGGTATGGAAACAGTAAACTATAGAAAAATTGCATCTGTGTCTGTGTGTGTGTATGTGTGAGAGAGAGAGAGAGAGGGAGAGAGAGAGAGAGAGAGAGCCAAGACAAAACAAGTCCTTCATATGCTAGCTGACCTTTCAACCCTCTCGCCCTCTCTCTCATTCCTGATCGATAGCAACAGTGCCCCTCTGTACAATTAGACATCTCATCACATTCTTCTGACCTCTGAACCGGCTGACCCTAACCCTGACCCTCAACCACGCCAACCCAACAGCACACAATATGACATTTCACTTCAATAATGGAGCCATTAAACTGGCCATTCTCTGTGGGCCCTTCTGTGTGTGTATGTGTGTGTGTGTGTGTGTGTGTGTGCGTGTGTGTGTGTATATAGCATACTGTACATGTGTTGCCTCTGTACATGCGTATGTGGATGTGTATACACATGTGTTTGTGTGTATGATAATCTGCAGGAAGGTGCAACTGTTTGTACTCGTGCGTACGTGCGTGTGTGTGTGTGTGTGTGTGTGTGTGTGTGTGTGTGTGAGCAGACTGTACTACATCAGGTTGTTGTGATTATCATTACTGACACCAGAGGTTAGCGTTGAACAGCAAAAAGAAGGTTAGGGAAGGTTATCTCCCTGTCACTCAGTGGGAGCTCTGTTCTGTGGTGGAGCATTCGTTTGACTGTTTCCCAGCACATTTGTGCACCGTGTCAGTATTGTAGCACACCAATATTGTGCAATGATTTCTGTTGATATGTAAAGTACAGTTGATACTGCATATTTTGTTTGGTGATATGTGAAAATAAATACAATTTCGTGAAGTAAAAGCAGTGTGTATGTATGACACTGTGTTTTTTGTCACACCTTTTGTGTGACAAAAATGCTGTGTTGGAAATGCATGCTGCTTCCAAACATGGGAGCCAAATCACTCCTCTACACCTCAATACAGCTCTAGTATGATACGCTCCCACTGTTCTCTACCCTTATATCTTCTGTCAAACCTAACTGTTACACACTAACTGGGCTGGTAAGTATTATTATAATGCAAGCAGTAACTGATTTAAAAAAAAGAAAACTGTAATCCATGACATTACTAGCTAAAATACTGTAATTAGATTATTGTTTTTTTTTATTGTTTTTTTTTCTATTAGATGATAGCCTCTAGGACTACTTTCAGATTAAAAGGGTGTTTGCAGATGAATGCATAAAACAAGTGGTTGTTTTCTCATTGGCCTTTCATTAAAGTCATGAATTAACACCTCTTTTGATCTGCCCCCAGAGCATCATATACAAAAATACAAAGATATTGCACGCAAACGTAATAATTCGTTTTTGACGCCGTTTCTAATAACTATTTTATAGGGTGAAGTAATTCAAAAGTAACGGAAAGTAATTAGATTGTGTTGCAAAATTTAGGTAACATAAAAATGACGTTACTGATTATAATTTAGTCTGGTAAGTAGTAATGGATTACCCAACCACGATTAGAGCAAGTCCAGATGTCCATACTTATATAGGCATAGAAAACAAATAATTCCGATGATACTGACTCTTGATGACTAGGGACAGAACCAGTTGTTTCTCACATGATTATTGGATGATTTTACTGTCCAACAGGTGGATTCAGACGATGAGCTAGGGAGACAACCTCCCTAATGGGATCTCATCGTCCTTATTGTGTTCACACCAGACTGCCTCCAGATGTGATTGGTGATCCAATCACATCTGAAACATCAGAAACAAACTGTTAATAACACTTAATATTTGATAAAGCATGACTTTCTGCAGCTAGTGTAACATGTTTCATCAGGTCATCACATGATTCCCTGTAGGGCAGGGTAACAAACACGCAACACAAATGTGTGTGACCACAGAGATAACGGTCAGGGCCTTCTTGCGTAATTGCCTTCATGCATCATATTGTTCCTTTTGCATGTTAAGCCAATGGGAAAATGTGAAACTAGATGACCTGGATGTCAAAAGCCAAGTATTTGACATCCAGGTCATGTTTCACATTCCATATTTGTTCTGGACATAAAAGTGTCCTATCTCTCATTTTTATTCCTCCTTCTCTGCTGTCCTACTTTCTTTCCAATAACTCAACGTTTCCTCAGTAGTTTATTTGGATGGCCGATTCAATTTGAACTTGTGTATTTATGTGAAACTGCTGGAATCCCTTGATGCAGTTACAGCTTTCAGTTGATAGCGCTCCATTTTATAGTGATTTTCACATATACGAGCATTGACATAGATGTGAAAATAAGATGTCTTATTTGCACCTTTGAAGATGCAGTATAATGCAAGCTTTCCATTTTGATGTAGGTACATTCATATTGTTACTGTAATGTACGCTGGTGCTTGTGTGTGTTTGTGTGTGTGGGGGTGTGTGGGGGTGTGTGGGGGGGTGTGGGGGGGTGGGGTGTAACAAAATGGCGACCTAGTGTTTTACACATCTGAATTTTGGCAGTTCAATATGTTACACGGACTGGGCCTGGAACAGCTCTCAGACACGAAGAGAGGAGAGGAGAGGAGAGGAGAGGAGGGGAGAGGAGAGGAGGGGAGAGGAGGGGAGAGGAGAGGAGAGGAGAGCCAGGAAAGGATTGTCATTAAGTAATTATAGTGATAATAGAAGACAGAAAACTGTGGTGCATTCTGTCTTCTATTCAGCACCACCATTCACATCCAAACAGCCCCAGTGTTCTCATAACAAACCACTAAGGTTCTCACTCCCTTACTGCTTATACAGTAGGTGTCATAGCTACAGTATACAAAACATGAACAGCGTAACCGCTGGAGCAGGCAGTATGCGTCTTTGTGTGCGCGTGCGCGTTCGTGTGTGTGTGTGTGTGTGTCTTTACTGTGCGTTCATGTTCATGGGGTACACCAGCACAACAGGTACACACACAAATGTGTGTGTTGTTTCCCCACGTTAAGAACCACTGCTGTGGACCCACCCCCAACCCAAGATGTCCCAAGAGAGTAAGGACACAAGACACAGGTTATACTTTGACTGGCCTATACAGCAGAATTATTATGAAAATGATGTTACGGCTGGTTTATATGCTTCAATCACCTCCGGAGATTGTGGAGATTGCGAGCCTTTGACTGTTATTTTGGAGGCTGCAGGCTGAAACGTTATGTATAGTGAACCCCTCTTCTGTAATGTGTGCATGCATGAAGTGCTGCACTGTACCTACTGGACAGCATAACTATAGGCACAGGAACTGTATGCATACAGTAGAGCATGCTACAGTTACTGCAAAGAGCGCATCACAAGGGGAGAGACGTGAGCATTCACCTTCGATCAAACGACTGCATAATCTTTGCTAACGTGTTATCCTTTGTCTCAGATCCTCCCCAAAGCTCCACTGGGTATTATCTCATACAGTGCTCATGGCCTAGGAAAACAACATTACAGTGAAGCCCAGGCTGGACTCGCCACAGTGAAGAACGAATCTCTGACCAATAGGAGGGAGCATTATAACAATGGTCTCAGTGTCGCTCTGCTCCAGGGCAGAGGACTGCATGCGCTGCCATGCGGCCAGCGTATGATGCAGAGACAGCAGGTTCATTCAAAGCCTCCCTCCATCTCTCTGCTGTGGGGGAACATTGTTAAAGACGACAACCCAGCTCACATCGATCGGTTTTTAACCTCTTGTGTGCGTTCTTACTATACCCTCCATTCAGTTCATCGGTTACTTTCGTCTGTTCTGTGTGTGTGTTGCCTTTAGTGCCACAGACCTCTGCAGTATAAATGTCCTGGACCCGCTCCTTGTTCCCTGAAGTTTGGCCCCCTTGCGTCTTAAAATATAATTGAAAGAGAGCTGGACTCACTTTTCCAGACAGTTGTATTTGTTCGCTGCCAAGTCTTGGTAGTGTTATGGAATCTCTCTCTCTCTCTCTCTCTCTCTCTCTCTCTCTCTCTCTCTCTCTCTCTCTCTCTCTCTCTCGCTCTCGCTCTATCACCACTAGCCCATCTTTTCCATATTCCCGTTCCAGATATGTTACTGAGCCCAGACCTTGGTCTAAGGCCTGAGAATGATCACCATGGTGACAGACAAGGCAACACATGTAAACAAAAACTTCAGGAGAAGAGATGAAGGGTAAGAGAGAGGAAGCGAGGAGGGAGGGGGGTGAAAGGCCATGCTATATGGCATGGGGGGCCATAAACAGGGACGGGACACCCCATATAGACTAGAAATGCACTCAATGTCTCATCTGTATGGGCTTGAAAATTACATTTAGATCTGAGGCAGTACTGGATGATACCGAGAGGCAGTGCTGCACAGCAAAAACTACAGTATATCTAACTCAGTGTGATAATCTTGTTTTTATATTTAAAATCTAGTTGGACTTGTTTTAGTATACATGGCTTATCTAGTGACTTACAATGAGTGCACATTAATTTACAGTAAAATATATAAGTAAGCGAATTTCATTTTCTGCACTGGCAGCCACATGTGCTTGTTTTAAGAAAGCATAAGCAAGCTCATAACTAATAATTTTGCACTTGTATTTGATAGGGCATTTAGACATGGGTTCACTGTTGTGTTTATTCAATGTTGATTATTGATTTGATTTTAGATCAGTCACACTGAAATATAGGCAATTTTCCTTGCACACACACAGAATACAGCACTGAGATGACATGCAGGGTTTGGAAGTAACTGATTACATGTAATCATTTACTTAAAACTGATTACAAAAAACAGTAACTATAATCCATTGTAGTTACCAGCTAAAATAGTGGAATCAGATTACACATAATTTTTTTTATTAGACTTTTATTAGATTACTTATAGGACTACTATCAAATTTAAAAAGGACGTTTGCAGAAGAAAAATGCATAAAACAATCGACTTTTCTCTTATTATCCTTTCATTAACATTGCTCAATAATTGAAATGAAGTCCTACTTTAATCTGATATCCTGAGAAACATAAACGATGTTAACGAAATAAAACGATTTGGTGCTGCCAACGCAGTTGCATGTTGCTTTGGACGGCATTTCAAATAATAATTTTTAGAGGTGAAGTAATCTAAAAGTAAAGGAAAGTAATCCCAAAATGATGTTACTGTTTATAATTTTAGTCTGGTAAATAGTAACTGTAACGGATTAAATCTAAAAAGTAACCTTCCCAACCGTGATGACATGGCACTATCCGAGTCAATAGTCAGCCCTAATGACCATGTCCCCATGTCCCAGGCTTTTGGGTAGACTGAGCTGGCAGATGTGATCTTAAAGGGGGGGGACATAATGAGGAGGATGTTAAGATAGACACACTTCTTACAGTGTCTGTGACATCTAAAACATGCAAGGCTGCGGCTCTCCAGGACCAGGGTTGGCCACCCTTGGTTTACACAAACTGGCTAAAACAGGCATCAAGACAAATGTTGTCTGCTTTCTGGTCTAGTCCCGAGTGTGTCTGTTGGTCTGTTCTGACTATGTCCACACACATATCCGTGTGTGGACATTTGTATGTGTGTGGGGGTGTAGCTCCCAGACTGTGATAGTTAGTCATTATACTTGTGACAGGCATAAATGCAGACAGCATCTCTATGCACAGGGAAGTGACTGTTGTTATTAGCATTTTCCATATTGCCCCAACTTTTGAGGATTTTGGGTTGCATATACTCTCTATATGTATACTGTATATATATATATATATGTATACTGTATACACACATGCACATGCACACACACGCACACACACACACACACACACACACACACACACACACACACACTGAGTGGCCTCTTTATTATGTATCCACATTAAGATCTGATGTGTTATTGGTTCAGGTGTTCGGCACACCACTATTTTAAAGTGAGGATATTTCAGTTTTTCTGTTCTTCGTGATGGCTGATAAATCAGCTATGGTTGATAAATCAGACAATCTGGCCATTCTCCTCTGACCCAAAGCATGGAATCTAAAATCTGTGTGGATGTTTTTATACATCTGGGTTGTTGTGAAACACGTTGACGGGAAACAATGCCACTAGTCTAGCCATCTGCAAACTTCCATCACCAAGAAGGGTGGACCATATTTGCTGGCTTCCAGACGCAATTGGTCACATTATCTTGACGAAATCTTAAAAAGGTTTCTCTGGAAAGCCGTTTCTTTCTGAATCCTTTCCCGGACTGAGCGTGGCTACTCTGTGTGAACTGTGTTCATGTATATGTTTCTTCCTGGACATGAGTGTGATTCTTAGTCATCTGTAAACCAGTAACAGCCTACAGTACTTGCAAACACATCTGGCCCAAATTAATCCACCGTCACGTTGTTGCATGCTTTGTGTTTGTGTGTGTGGTGTGTGTGTGTGTGTGTGTGTGTGCGTGTGTGTGTTTGTGTGTGTGTGTAGGAATAGGTGTGTGTGTGTGTGTGTGTGTGTGTGTGGGCACATGGGTGTGGCCACATTTATGCACCTGTCCAAATGTACAGAGTCCAAATGTACAGAGGTGCAGTTGCATAACATCAGCATGATTATAAGTAATGAAGTAATTGCGGGCAATTGTGATTTCTTTGGATGAAAATATTGTGGAAACAATCTCGTTTCAACAAGCGGGACTGCTGTGTTATTGACCGCCCAGCCCTTAATCTCACCCTGTGCCCAGGGACATGCCCCTCCACCCACCATGCGACGCCCCTGTGCATCAATCAGACAAACAAGGGTCGTTGCCTACACGTGATTACAGTACATTAGTGAGTCACCACACGCTATGAACAAGCCTTATGGGACAGCGTATGTCCTCCTAAATCACACTGCAAGAATTATTTCAATGATCACTGATGCCTCCATCTCTATATGGGTTAAGGAAAGGAAATTATACTTGGGCCAGCAGTAGAGTTTCTAGTTTTCATTTGCTTTATTTATATTTCCTACAAAAATACATCCACGATATATTCCACACATTGGTTTCATGTGAGGATTGAGTTTCACCAATTGAGTAAAACATGTAATAGTTTCTGAATACTTACTCAGTTCAGAGATACAGTGCAACGCAGGCTTGACCACAGTGTAGCACATTGCTGTGGGAGAGCTTCACTGGCTGGCTTGGCATATTCATAAAACCATGCTTCCAGCAAGAGGACGTCACCATAGAAAACATCCTGTGTCTCCATGTATTCACAATACCACACACTACACTGGTCATTACTGGGCCTGCAGTGTGTTTCCTATAGTAAGAGGTTTGTTGAATATATCTGAGTGAGGAGTCATCTGGTTGTTATATAAAGATAAACGTTTGGTGTGTCCTCTCTGGTTAGATGAGCTATTTGATCTCCTCCAGAAACTTTGACCACTGTCACGGCTCACTGAAGGAGGCAGATTGAGAAGAAACGTACATACGAGTGTCTTCAGCTCAGTGGCAGCAGTGGAACAATTGTGCGTTTTAAAGTAATAAGTTACACCCTGCAAGGTTTGGCTTAATACACGGAACACAAACATGGTTTAAGTAGATTAGAAAGCATCCACTAATGTTGTCCATTTGTTTGTCATATAGTATGTTTAAAAACAGGCACTGTTTATTAAAGACAATGAAAAGCCAAAGACAATGAAAAGCCACACAGATGGTGATACACACACAAGTGCTTGCACTGTATAAACGACACAGTGCAGTGATATGATGCAACACATTCTCCTCGGACAGAATGGTACGGACCCACTGTCCTACATGTTGTAGATGTATCCCTAATTTTAAAATGAACGTGAGGACTGTAGGCATTAGATGCCTCCGTGCTCCAACACACCTGATTCAATGTGGGTCATTCAGAATGGGTCATTAGTTCTGCAAAGATTGACGATGACCCATTCACTTGAATCAGGTGTGTTGAAGCACAAAGACATGTAATGTCTATAGTTCCTATGTACATTTCCTCCTATGTTCTTAAAATGAAAAACATACAAGAACATACAAAAACATATCTACATGAAAACTCATGAAAAGTAATGTCAAGAAAAAAGCCTTGTGTAAACAAAGGTATTAACGGTGCACATTCTGAAGTCAAACAAAGGAGATAATGAAACACCAGCTGACATAAGGAGTCGAAAACTGGTGTTGTGGGACGAGGTCAGGACATTAGAAATCTATAAGCCCAAGAACGCTCTATGGCAGTGTTATTGATGCTAATGGGAGTTAGGCATTCTGGACCCTTCATGAAAGTTATAATCAGGTTAGTTTAGAAGCCAGGTGGATATCTTTTTAGTCCTTCATCTGCTTATCAAGTCGGGTCGCGGGGGCAGCAGCTCCAGCAGGGGACCCAAAACCTCCCTTTCCCGAGCCACATTGGAAAGCTCTGAC
>JAODUH010002221.1:0-12184 GCA_027564835.1 Typhlichthys subterraneus | reverse complement strand
CCCCCCCCCCCCCCCCTTTCCCACAAACACACATGCACACGCCACACACAACTCTGATAGTGCAAGCTTGTTAGGCAAATTGTTGTCCAGCTCATGTTGTCGTTAGGCACTATGGTAATGATTACTGGTAGCAGTGGACACCCGACACAGAGAGCTAGGGAGAGAGGGAGAGTAAGAGAGAGAGAGAGAGAGAGACACAGAGAGAGAGCGATAAAGCACAAATTGAAGGGCAGATGGAACAGACGTGTGTAGGAAACTGGTCAGCTGAAGGGTGATATATGAGTGGACACAATGAGCAGAGAGGGGCCACATGTGTGTGTGTGTGTGTGTGTGTGAGAGAGCTGAAAGAGCGGGTGGGGGAGGGAGAGCTGACCACACAAGCTCGGACACACTCCTGCCTTTCCTACAGCAGGGGAAGAGGGACAAAAGGAGAAATGAAAAATGAAAAAATTGTTTTTCACTAAATAGTGGGTCAATAAGGTTAACTATTATCTTAAATAATATTTTGAATATAAGATGCTGTGGACCCCATTTTATAGGTCTCAAACCTGGGGAATAGTGCTGGCTTGTGTGTTGTGTTGTTGTGTAGGGGCCTTTGTATTACCAGAGCTTACGGTATGCTGCCATTTGGCCTGACCTGCTGCTGTGTTCAAGTCTGGGGAGAAGAGGGGGGGGGGTGAGAGAGAGATAGAGAGAGATAGAGAGAGAGAGAGAGACTTCTTTTCTATTGTCGACCCTCCCACTGTGCAACTCTGGACTCACTCCTTACATAACAGTGTAACGCTTGCCAGGTTTACTGTGTAAACAGGGAGCATGTATGTTTGTGTGGACACACAAACATACTTTACTGTACTGTACTGTCTTCTGTGACCGCCAACGTTATGTCACAGCACGCTGCATGTGTATTAATGACACATTGGTGGCCTGATGTGTTTCATATTGATTCTGCCAATGGCTTGAATGAATTGTAATGAATACAAATCACCTAATAATTCCCTGGCATCTAACGGGGCGATTACTCAGCACTATATAAGATAACAGGCTCACTATGGACAGCGTTTTTTGAACTTACCGAGAGAGGATCTGTGCTGTGTTAATAGATCATTCGGTTGGATTCCAAGCATTCCATCCATAACTCTCTGTGTGCTGGTCAGCGTTGAGCTATATTCTGCACAATCACAAACCTAACTGCGAAACGACTTGACTGAGCACCGGAGAAAGTCTTATTACGCGTAAATGTCACCAGGAAGTGCCAGGAACGCCATGCAGCGTTTACAGCCGGCGATAGGAAAACGCTTCGCTTCTGTGGAGTGATTTTCCTCTCCACGGTCCGGTTTAGCCAAACATCTTGGATGTTTCACAACCCCCCAAATCCCCATTCCAGTGGTACCCCTCCCCCGCACATACTTTCATCTAATTATCCCCTAATTGCTCACACCGAGCATGTGGACCACAAGTTGCACATAAACCTAATCACACATTGGCAGTAGCCAACGATGCGTAATCACATTTCCCTAATGCCCACCATTATAGAGCCTTACAAAAGTATCTTTACTAGACGGGCGACTTAAACGCTTTTCTGGTACATTTGAGAATCCACAAACAGCTGTACCACTCTGTGCCTGGTATAGTCATGCACGTTGCCAGAGTTTTTGTGGTGCCCCTTACCCCCCCTCCCCAGATAGTTTCTTTGGTGTTTGACTAATAATGTGTGCTGTAGAAGGCATTGATTTAATATCTGCCGTCAAGGGGTGGAGAGAGAGAGAGAGAGAGAGAGAGAGAGAGAGAGAGAGAGAGAGAGAGAGAGAGAGAGAGAGAGAGAGTGACTGAGACAGATGAGCATATAAGCAGAATCCTCTGCGCTGCGTTACAATACTACTGAGGGCTGATAGCGCAGAGCTGGGGGCTGGGGTTACACACAGTCCATCTACTGATTGTATCGATCACAGTCCTGTTTACAAGCCCCCTGCTTCTAGTTTACACACATACACACGCACACACACACACACACACACGCATGCATACACATTTTCACACACGTTGTATGTTTTGCTCCAGCAAGGTCGCGCCCGTATGTATGACCTTTATTCAAGATCATATTGGAAAAATGTGTTCAACACAGAGAGGGCGACCTATTATTACCCTATTGAACGTACGCTGTACTTTGGGTCTGTTCTTTGCCATCATGAATACTCTGCCTTGCACGTAACATGCAGGGTTGTTGAGAAGGTCTCACATGCTGGTGGGCCTGTGAATGATGCAGATGGTCCTGATGTGTTGGCTTGTATCCGGACAAAGGCTCTCTCTTTCAGCCTCTGCATGTGGGGTAACAGTGGTGAGTGGAGGGGAAAAGGCTGCATTTATTACAATGAATACTGCCTAGCAACAAAGCTTCAATTGTTTGGTTTTAATTGTTGATTCCACATTTTAGCACTCATGCCACACGCACAGTATTACTGGTACACATATGTAATCTCACGTTTTTGCTAAAAACCCTCTATATATTTACATTTCCTAAAACTTTTTAGCAAATGTAATTACATAGCAAGATAGTTGCTGTTTAAAGCATCAATGTTGTGCACAACGTGCAGTTTCTATCATCAAACTCACCATTACTTATTTGTAGCGAAATCATTACAATAGCCCTAAAACCCAAGGGTGACAAGCTCCACTCGGTTGATGCTTCCTGGATTCAGCATTGTCACCAGGCATTGACCTCTAATAAGTCTCATGTCTGCTAATCCATCATTAATCTGGTTTCCACAGTCTGGTCGTCACCTCTCAGGGATCAACACATTGCACGGTCTGATGTTACACACTGGCCCAGTCAGTACATTTTCGGCCTCCTCTACTCAAATGTTCTGAGGTTTATTCAAACACAGTATATTAGGATGTTAACTTGGAACGATTACAGCAACTTGGTGAGGGGTGACAGGTGCTTATATGTATTTGTCTGGGATCAGGATGGCTTGTTAGTACCGTGACAGCCTGTATAGTTTATATAAAGTATATATATATTTGCAGTTTGACTGACTTGTATCTCTGATTAATTCCTTCCATGTTAAAGCACCAAGCACCGAATCTCACAGGATACATTTGCCATATTGATCAATATGAACAACGGGGGTTCAATTCTTCCATTGTATTCACTTGTAATTTTTTAGTGCACACTTTATAATGTTCGTTCAAGTGCTTAATAGAATGATTATTGCAATGATTTATTTATTTCAAAAACATTATGCTGTAGATAGATAGGTAGATAGATGTCTCCTTTTAACAGCTGAAGTATTAGTGTAATAAATAAATGACTAGGAATAGCTCATGCCGGTTAAAGACACGTAATCTGCATAATTTACTTTAAAAACTTAATCCAAATGAGACAATCTCTAAAACGTTTCAAACCTGCAAAAATGATGTATGAGGTTTTAGCTACCAGTAAACATGGTTTTTAGAGTATTAGCTGCTTGGGTTATGTGTTTTGACATTACAATGCTATGAATTTGATTGAACATCGAGAGAATAGCACTAACTAACATTGTATAGTGTTAAACAAAATGTCTTTATACATAATGTACTGTAGGCCTGTAATTTGTGGATTTTAATTTAAAATTAAAAAGATGCCTAATTCAGACATATTGTATTTACGAATGCTGATTAGCAATTTCTCTTTGTGTGCTGTGTCTGTCTGTCTGTGTGCCTGTCTGTCTGTCTATGGCTCTGTGTTGGCTTGAGGTCAAGATTAAAGGTCTGTGAAAATGTGTCACTTTATCAGCTCCGTGCCAGAAGTGTTTGTTTTGGACCTGAAGACTAGGAGAAGTCCCATGATCGTATGGAATTCCCTAGAGCATAGGGATTTCTCAGATATGGGGAGGAGTTTGGACTGACTAAGGGAGTTGGGATCCCTGGATTGGATGAGCAGGATTACTGGACTGAGGGATCATTTAATTTAGGGATCAACATGTGGAACATTTAAAAGCCCATCTGGTGGTCCCGGGACATGTCAACCTGGCATAAACCATCCATACATGGTCCCACCAGACGTGCGTGTGCATTGTGATGGGGGATAACCACCCCACTGCCATTGCCACTCTTATTTGACCTTGTATGACCTACAATGCTGTTAGGTAAGATAACCCCCATATGGTAAGGGGAGATACTAAATGGCACGTCCATGGTTATGCATGCATTTATTTTTCATGCATAACCGCGTTTATTTTTCTGGCGAAATGGGTTGAAAAATTAGTAAAACAAAACTACAGAAAAAACAATGGGCTTGTGTGTATGTAAGAACTTATTGTCATGCACAATGTGATAACGTGCAATGCATTGTAATTACAGAAGGCATACAATACATTAAAAGTGATTTCCTTCCCAATAATCAATCAACACACTACCATAGTGCTTACTGCTCAGTGATGAACCCATGTACGTGGCCTCTCTGTGAAGAGCTCCGTCTGATGAAAGGATAACTGTGTTCCTCCTCTGTGCTGCGACCCCCCTTCCCCCTCTCTGTTGCCCCCCCCCCAATCCAGCAGACCCCTGAGGTTTGTTCCGAATTAGATCACACGCTTGGTGGGGGTGGTCTTGTGGAGGAGGGGGCTCACAGAGGGACAACAATGAGCCCACTGAGAGAGGCGAAGACAGAGAGGGCAATGCAAAGGCTGGCAAAGGCTTATCGCCGCGGCGACCAGGCTGGAGGCTGTGTTGCCGGCAACTATATTATTGGCTGAGAACAGCAGTCCCCTGACTGGGTGCCACTGTGCAGAGCGGCTTTACAGAATGGTGTTTAAAGGATCTGCTGATGATCTCCTCTGCAACTAGATGTCACACTAGAGCATCAGCATCTCAGACAAAAACACACACACATGCACACACACGCATTAACATGCACGCGCAGCTGGGGCAGCTATGAAAACATGGAACGGAGAAGCTCAGATTACAACAAACGCACATGCGCGCGTACGCGCACACACACACACACACACACACAAACAGAGGGAGTGTGATGTCATTCTCTGCTCAGGACACAATTACACCACTATATATTTACATAGTGGTTTGCTGCTATAAGCACCTTAAAGTACACTCCTCAATTGCATTACAGCGTCCCAAATGTCTGCCTGTGGTTGATTGACATGCAACTACCAGGGAAAGACCATTTAGGTGTGGGAGGGGAAACTGCTCTCAGATCAGTTTATTACGCTGAGATTAAAAGCTGGAAACCCTGTTGGCATTAGTGTTCACACAGCCACCCTGCTGGCAGACCAATAAGGGTGGGTTGGTGAGACGACGTTAAAGTCAAACGTGTTTTCTAAATGGTGGTAGAGCTAGATGATGTGATCAAAACAATTGTAGTAACGCCGATTGGTTCAGTGCTGTCCATTAGTTTCAAAAATAAACAGAGGTCTACGCCCAGTATGAGGATACAACTGTTAACACTTCCCAATGGAGCGTGGTCTGTGAATATGAATTACACCAGGCTAGGAAAAAGCAGCTGTAACATTGGTTTTAGACACAAGGATGTCTATCCTTTATTGTCTTTAAACACAGAAAACGAACTATGAAACACACAGTATGGAAATGGTTTGATGGTAGTAATCACATCTAAAATTTCCACATCCACACCATACATAACTTTATCCCACTCGACTTCTGTGTCAGACTGTCAGGTCTAACAATCTGTCTGTGCTTGTCAGGTCTGTTGAAGATGCACTGGTCTCCGGAACACGCCACACCCTTATCCCAGTGGCCCGAGCAGCACCTGGATGTCTCCTCTACTACTTCGCCCCCATCCGCCCACAAACACGACCCTTACGGTGCGCCGGGAGGGGCCCGTCGCGGCGGCTACGCCCCCGCGGGTTACCCCTGGGCCAGCGACGACATCTCCGCCCTCACTGCCTCGTCTCTGCTCAAGCGATACGCTGAGAAGTACTCCGGACTAGAGCTGCCGTACGATAGGCCTGCCTCAGGGGCCTACCCGGAGCCTGGGACATTCCTGAAGCCTGAGCCCGAGTCGTGGGCTCTGAGCCAGGGCATGGAGTGCTACCCCGGGCTGGAGGCCCTAGCAGGCGCCAAGATAGGCTCTGGTGTGGCCACTGACCCGGGCTACGGCGGCTCGTCCCAGGACTACCCCCCTGCCTACAACAGCACATACCTGCCACCGGGATACTGCCCCCAGCCCAGCGCAACACTTCCCCCTGCTCCCCTGCACCCTCTGCAGGCCACACCCCCTCTAGTGGCCGGCTACAGCCCTAGCGGCCCCATGTACAACTACCCTCCTGGCTGCTACCCCCACGCCCAGAGTGGCCTCTCCTCTGGCTACAGCCACCCTGGTGCCTCCTACCTCCCTACACCCACCCCTCTAGGCCCACGGCCCACCATGTTGGGGGCCAGCTACAGCTACCCGGCTCACAGCCTAGGAGGGGGCTCGGAGGCCGGGGGGCCGATGAAACGCAAGGCCTTCGAGATGACGGAGGACGGAGAGGAGGACGGCGACGGGGAAGTCTCCCGGTACAGGAAGTACGCCAACGGCCAGGGAAACAGCCACGGTAAAGGCCATAGCAACGGGCACGGAAATGGATATGAAATGAGTGGCTCGGACCCCCAAAGCTACAAACCCGCAAAGCCCCTTGTGTCGCCACCGTACGGCGGGACGGGGGACTACAGCCCCCCCTCTGGCCTGGCAGGAGACGGCGGCTCAGGGGAGCACAGCTTCCCGCACCAGACGATGTCTATGAAGATACCGGCATCGCATGCAAGGCCTGAGAACCCCACCGGAGGGCGCTGACAGACCATGATGGCATATGTGAGGAGCAGGTCGAAGTTCGCCACACTGTCTTTAAAAATGACTCATCCGTGCCAGGTGGAAAACAGAGACAAAGTGTTGGATTTGGCCAGGACAGACCATTTAATGTGACAGGGAACACAATTACATTTTCCTTATTAATTTTCTTTCTCCAAAGAGTCAAGGACCATTTTGTCCCGTGATGAGGATGTGCTAGGGGTTAGGAATGGGGTTAAGGCATATTCTAGATTGTTCTAAAGACGGTCTAAATGTCGGACTGATCACCTCTCTCAGGATTCTATTTATTTCCTTTCTGCTACTGTGGCAGTGGCGTTGCAATGTTGCTGTGTTAGAAGATAGAAGTCATATTTGAGTGGTTGTTGTGTTACCATTTGCCACGCTTTTCAGACCAAAAAAGTAAGCAGAGCAATAAGTGAAATGCCATACCAGTCCAGCACAATCACACTTACCTGTACACGCTGATTCCAAAGCTTAACTACGGCTTTGTAAAATGAATGTTACCCCGCTTCAGCTCTTGCTTTTGCCTCTCACTTTACCTCTTGCTATTTTTATTTCTAACTTACTCTTTTATTATCTATCCTATTTGACAATTTCTCTACATTGACTAATGTTTAATTTCTTCTTCATATATAGCTGCTTATTATATCAGGCAGTAACACACAAAGCC
This sequence comes from Typhlichthys subterraneus, assembly GCA_027564835.1. Taxonomy (NCBI): domain Eukaryota; kingdom Metazoa; phylum Chordata; class Actinopteri; order Percopsiformes; family Amblyopsidae; genus Typhlichthys; species Typhlichthys subterraneus. The sequence goes on along the minus strand of JAODUH010002221.1, from coordinate 4,712 downwards.
AAATGTTTTTTTGTTTTTTTTTTTAAGTCAGGGAAGATTTTATGTTAAATTCATCTTGAAGTCAGCAAAGGATCATGTTATTTATGCATGATATTTCCAATTCCTAATCCTCTAACTAACAGGTATATTTTCAGAAGAACACAAACTATGATTTCCAACAGCCATGTCTGCACCATATATACAGTAAAATCCTGAAAAGACATTTGAACCACAACCATTACATCATATATCTTTCTGTGATAACAGCAGGAATATACAGTATACATTTGGAAATGTAAAGCTCACAAATCTAAAAAGAGGATTTCTCTTTTCACATTTATTCTACATGGTGTTCTTATGGAAATCTACCTTCCTGCGTGCCAGTATTTTCTTTATGGCTTGAATATGCATTATTTTTATTTTGTTTCTAATAATGGCTTATAGACTTGTAATGAAATACTCAGGAAGAATATTGTTACCTCTAAAGAAAGAAAATACGACTTTATGTACTTTAGGGTTTATAGAGAGCTGTATGGAGCATGAAAGTAACAAGAGTCATTTAAGAGGAAAACATGAGCTCTTAACAGATCAGGGAAAGTAAAGAACTTTTATAGAACATGAAGAACCTTTAATAGAACATGAACACACACGCACACACACACACAAACACACACACAGCCTCATAGCTCTGGAAAATTAGACTTGAGGTTGTAGTACCAAGGCCTGAAATGTTGAATGTAATTCAGATATTTTCTAAATGACAATACATGCCATTATGTATCAATTATGTTTTAGGTATATGAAACATATTTTCTTCATGTATAGATATATTTCTCTTATAGGTTTTGGAGAAAAGAATGTCCTGTTGAGTGTTTTAGTAGTTAGCAGTGGGGAACACCTTTGATGGACAAACTTAAAACAAGCTAGCAAAATCACTCTTTATAAAATCAGGCAGTTTAACAGACGCTTTATTCAAAGCGCCTTACAATTCAATTGTATTACAGTATTACAAGGAGAAATAGGAATTAGGGGTCATCTTGGTCAGGGATGCTTACAGGTTGGTGAACTCCGGTGTTTAAAAAATACTGCTAACGGATAATCGGGGCTGTATGTTAGAATTATTTAAGCGCTTACTGGCAACATTTAAATGCTCTTCAACACAAACCCCAAAGAATGTGCTCTACTGAACTACATGTTGCTACAAGGAACAGTATTTTGTTCACCAGGAACTATGATCCAGTCAAGTAATTTTACAAGAGCCCAACTGTAGATAAGTTTGTCCAACAAATGTGGGATTTCAATGTTATCTTGCTATCTTATTAAGTAGTATATTTGTTTGAATCTTGTGCATTCTTCTCTGTAACCATTTCTACCTCATTTTGAAGACATTGTACATGGAAATATATATTTCATGTAAATTCCCGTCAGTTAAGGAGAAATGTTGATCATTCTTGAACTGTTAGTCTACCTCAGACAGGAAAGTATCATCGAAATGAAGATATACCAAACCAACATTCACCTGGTCAGTGTGTCAAAAGTTGTATCCTCCTACCATTACTGATTTTAGACTGTCTTTAAGTTCATGCTAAGACATGAAAAATACATCATGCATGCTGTAGATTATTAATCAACTCTATTTCCTAGTATTATGGTAAAATATAAATATAGAGCATTATTATTTAATATATTTAAACTGTAGGTGTTAACTTAAAGTGAAAGGGTAAGAAATTAGAAGGATAAGAAGGGTGATTTGTGTCACGTAAAGGGCCCATAAGAAATAGAAGAGGGGCAGGAAAGAAGGAAAAAGAACAGCGGAGAAAGCTACTTGCCTTACCCTTGAACACCCCTTTCTACAGCCCTATTGTCTGCGGGGCGAAGGGCATATGGTGGCGTGTGACAGATGTCCAAAACTTTTGTTCATCCGTCAACACCGACTCTTAAGCCATGTCCCAGCATTCCACAGTCAAATCACTTTTCACTACAGCTGTGGCCCATCACACCCTACTATGGCCACACATTAGAGCTACATGTAATCCCATCATGCCATGCAAACCACCATGTAACATCCATGGCTGCGACCTAAACGGAAGCTGTATCTGTCACTAAGCCTCTACTATCACCCTAAAGCCAATTGATGCCTTTACATTTTCATGGTATGTCAACTTGGCCCAGGCTGAAGGTTTTAAACATAGTTAGCAGTGAATCCAACTTATTTTGGTCTATTTCAGTAGTAAAAGTTGTATTTGTCCTGTCAAATCATTATATAGTGTTTAAATGATGGCTGCAGTATTCACCGAAAAACATATTTGCTTAAATATGTCTAAAGTAAACAAGAACATTTCACAAACATTCCATCTTCAAATTCAAGAAAACCTCAAATCTCTAATATTTTTCCTGTACCGGTACAGTTTAGCCATTGTAGGCTTCTTGTCCACAATAACTCTCTCCCCACCCAAATTAAATAAAGAAGAAGGTATGCTGTTACAAATATATATAAATATATATTTAAATACACAAACATTACATCAGCGAAATCTAGGTAGGCTAAAGGTTTTGCACTTTAAAACTCTTTAGATATTACTCTTTTCATCATGCCATGTCCTTCCCCCTATGGTTTGGGGCCAATTTTCAGTTTTCTCCCAAATGTCATCACTCCTCAATGGCAGGCACAGCCTGCACTGTAGTTGTGAAACAAACAAACAAAAACAACATGATTTTTGCACTAGGCCTATGCTATCATACTTAATCTAACATAACAGTGCCATTACATTTATTTAGACTAACAGTGACAGCTGGGTGTTTCAGGGCTGTGATTTAATAGGATCTTCTCAGTTTTTCTTAACATTGAATTCCAGAGAATATCCTCTTGACTAAGAATGATCTACCAAGTCACTTGCACAGGAGTGGGCCTAGCCTAGGCTATTTTACTTACTACTTACTGCTAGGCGAGTTCGGCATGCTCAACGAAGCCCAAAAAGGAGATTTTGGAACTTGTTGGTCTGACTCTGAACCCAAAGAACCTGCAACGACAACCAAACGTATTTTTACGTGGTTTACGCGAGACACAGTAGCCTGTTGTCTAATACGGTCATTTGTCAAACCTACCAGTTGATGTCGCCATTTCAATCCACTAAAGTCCGATGTGTTGCGCTGTTATGTCGGGTACTTGAGGACAAGGCGTCGACAGAGTCCCGAACATTTGATTTAAACACCTTTTGGCCTATGCAGCCTATATTTAATAAATAAAAATGGACAGAATTATGAATGTGACTAGTAATGCCGAAATATACGTCGAAATCGTCAAACCTGACGTGACGTCGAACATCAAATCTTTGGTTATGCAAACTTTTGAATTATATTAGAAATGTAGATTTACTGCCCTCTACTGGATGCAGGCGCAATTGCATATTTGTTCTGATTTCCATCTTTTATGGTTCTGTATATTAGCCTAATCGAAATACAGTGATAGGTCAGCTGTTTGTTTAGGTTGAACTATAAAGTAGGCTACTGTGCCCATATTTGAGTTAGTGTTAGTAAGAGATAATGGGTTAAAACAGCAAGAAGCAAAAGTCATAGGCTAGGCTACTAATTAAATAGACTAGTGTTTTATAACTGTGTTGTTTAAGTTGATGGAACATGCAAAAAATAACTCTGACTCATCATTTTAATAATCACGGTCTGTAATTAATGAAGTTGCAAATAACGTATTATTATTATTATTATATACAAAGTTGTTGCTACTATAGCTTTGTAGCTTATCTTGTTGTAATTAGGCTAGCTATAACATTAAAACCACTGCAAATAGATTACTTTCAATTATATGCCTACATTTCTACCATGGCCACCTAACACAGTAGGCTATCTTCCCCCAATTATTTTGCTAACTTTATTATTGCAATTTTATTGACCACTTCGAAGTCTGTGTATGCTCATAGCCACACCATGGAGCTGCTCACTGCTGCCCCCACTCGTCAGCACCACCTGTTTGAGAACAACGACGTTCACCCAGTTGAGAGGTTCAGAATGGTGGGGACGTTGTTGTCGAGGTGTTAGGCCACCAGGGGGTGTCTTGGCGTACACGACCCGTACCTCGGCTCTGGACTAGCTGAGTGGTTCATAGTAGGATATCTTCATGACGGAGCCGCTCCAAATAGAGGATAGTCCACTTCAGCTCCCATGGAAAGCCTGTGTGACAACTGCCAAGGTGCTGGATAGCAAACCTCATATGCCCACATATCAGATGTAGGCTATAGGCCTACAGGCTCCTCGAAATAAATTAAACAAAAATAGGCCTAAATAGTAGCCTAATGGTAACACAGTCAAAAAACATTTTGTCTTCCTTTTTCTTTTCCTATGGGGCGGCTGTGGCAGTAAAGCGGGGTGACAGGTGATCCAGAAGTTGCTGGTTCTAAAACCGCTGTCGAGGTGTCCCTTATAAAACAGACACCAAACCCTATCTGCTCCTGGTGGTCAGGTAGCGCCTTGCACGGCAGCTATCACCTATAAGGCGCCGTTCTGGACAAAAGCCGAGCGAAAATTGCGAAAGGAAACGGGGAGGTGCGCGCGAGAGACCGAGTTACTGCGCGAGACCGGTTGAATTGCAGGTTAGTGCCCGAAAGAATAAGCGTGAAATGTCATGATTTAAAATGGTACCGATTCGCACCTGTCAAAACGAATGGCCTACTTAGTTAACTTTTGTTACACTTGATCACGATTATAAATAGTGGGGATAA
>JAODUH010002220.1:0-12185 GCA_027564835.1 Typhlichthys subterraneus | reverse complement strand
TTTTCGATCTCTATTATGTCATGAGCTTTCTCAGCCACATATCTTACTTCTGTCTAAATCAAACACAACTCTGACAGTCAATGGAGGCATCTCTCCACAAAATACACTGAATATTGCAACATCTTCGATATGATATTGCACAATGTGATATTGCGATAACGATACTGAATCGATATATTGTGCACCCCTACTTAGAGGGATTTCTTTTCACTGGACATTTTGACCGGAGATGTTTTAATTTTTCGGACATGGTCAGATTTTTCTGGTCAATGTCCGGCAATTACCGGACAACGGAAACGCTGATCACGACACTAATGGGGACCCAGCAAACAAAACTAATTACTCCTTTAATATTCCACAAACATTTGTTACACTGCTATTTGTCCTAATTATTTCTGTTTCACATTTAGCCCCCCCCCCCTCCTTTCTTTTTTTCTGTAAGGACTGTCCAGAGTTTGACCTGATGTTTGACAATGCCTTCGACCAATGGGTTGCTGGTTCAGCAGGAGAGAAATGCACATTCATCCAGATTCTTCATCATACCTGCCAGCGCCACAGCTCAACCAGGAAACCAGAGTTCGTTAACTGCCAATCGAAGCTGCTTGGGGGTGAGTCTTGACTACGCAGCGCGCCACGCCCTCTCGTCTAACCACCTCTATGTACAGTCGTCACAACCCAACATACACACGGTTCTCCCTGTATAGTCGTCACAACCCAACATACACACGGTTCTCCCTGTACAGTCATCACAACCCAACATACCCATGGCTCTCCCTGTACAGTCGTCACAACACAACATACACATAGTTCTCTCTGTATAGTCGCCACAACCCAACATACAGATGGCTCTCCCTGTACAGTCGCCACAACCCAACATACACATGGCTCTCCCTGTACAGTCGTGGAAATTAGCTGCTGCTGAAAGCAGCTTGAAGCCAATGTATCCTAATCTAATTATTTCTGATGGTGTGCGTGTCTCTGTCTGTGTGTGTGCGTGTGTCTCTCTGTGTGCGCACGTGTCTGTGTGTGCGCACGTGTCTGTGTGCGCACGTGTCTGTGTGTGTGCGTGTCTCTCTGTGTGCGTGTGTCTCTCTGTGTGTGCGTGTGTCTCTGTGTGTGTGTGCGTGTCTCTCTGTGTGTGCGTGTCTCTCTCTGTGTACACGTGTCTCTGTGTGTGTGTGTGTTGTGCAGATTTGTCAGCAGCCTCTGTTCAGCACATTGCTGAAGCTTGGCCATTGAGGCGTTCCATTTAACATAAGCAGTTTGACACTAATAGACAGTTTGTACAGTAATTGTTTTAAGCTTCACTAATATGCAAGAAAATCAATATATAGTAGGGCTGTCCCGAATACCATTTTACAGGTTTTGAATACTTGATGGTATTTCTGAACGAGTATTTGAATACTCTTTCTCAAAAACACCATTAAAAACCCTCAACTATAATTAAGAAGTATAACAGAAATAATCTTTGATTCCTCCTGTATTAGCCAATTCTTCTTACAAACAGAGCCAATTGCAATCAATTGTGTTGATGACAGTGTAGGGCAGGCAAGTACATTTCAACATGTGGGTTTATATGGAGACAGTAGGGATTAATGGGAAAACATGCATGCATAATGTGAAAAAACGAATACTCGAATCCCAATAATTAAATCAAATACATACCCAACAAACGAATACCTGAATAATCGAATATTTGGTGCCAGCCCTAATGTATAGCAAAATGTGATGTGTCACAGTGCGTTGTGTGTGGCTCATTTGTTTTCTGTTGTTGGAGCATCCTTCAAAGCAACATCTAACAATACCATTTAACATAACCAGTAATAATTAATTCTGTATACTACTGTAAATGTCTGACAACGTTTACACTTTGGTGCCCTATATATAAAGACCATTAATATCCTACCCCTTTTTAATAAATAAATGTATAGACCCGTAGAGCGGATTAGACATCTGCACGTTAGTGCTACTTCTGCTCGCTTCCTGGCTGTGAGCTAAGGTGGTGTTGCCCAGGAGGTGGAGGGTTTACGATGGAGATTGAAGGTCTCCCATCTGCGAGCTGCGTGAGACACAGAGCAGAGCTTCCTGAGAGCCTTAATCAGCTATCGATCTGTTTACCCCTCCCTCCCTCCCCCCGGCCTCATGCGTCTGTGAGGAACACTGTATTATTCACACAGCTATATGTGTTGAACGCATCGCAGCTACAGTATCCTCATTCTGACCAGAGTAGGTAGGGCAGCCAATCAAGGCCCCTTGTGGGGTTGGCATGATTGTGTGTGTGTGGGGGGTGCACTGACATGTAACTGTGTGTGTGTGTGCGGGGGGGGGGTTGGGGGGGAGTGCACTTACATAATGTGTGTGTGTGTGGTGAGTATTTCAAAATAATACTTTGCATGTGATTGGTCAAACGTGAACCAGCAGTCTGTTATCCACTCTTGAATGTGAAATCATATTTTGCATTAAGAAAAGCCTTTACTCCAAACCAATGCTACATTGTATCATCTCTAGGCCTGAAACACCTCGATTTCAAAGCTCTCTCCAGATTTATTCTCGCGGCAAAGTCAAACTCGATTAGCATGGTCTCGTGAGACACAATTCATTTGATTCAAATGAAGGTTGAGAGGTTCAGCCCTTTATTTTTGTTAGTTTTAATCGATGTTCGTAGTACTCAATTTGATACATTTCCACGGTACTATCATATTTTCTTACATTTCCGATTTACCTGAAGGCTTCTGTCCTCGTCAGAGCTGTGTAACATCATTGTGACCTCCACCCGCTTAGCCGTGTCCACATTACTCATTGAAACTACTCGTACACTAGTAGTGCATCTGCCTGCTGTCTGTGTGTGAGACTGTGGGTGATGTCAGGGAGGGCAGTGTGCCCAGTATTCTTTGGCGTAGAGTTAATTATAGGGTGCAGATGCATGTCAGCCAGGCACAGACAGTAAAAATTACTGTCTGCGTATTGTAGCAGTGGATTTTAATGTGGGGTCTCGTGCATTTCATTTGCATGGCTGGAAGCATAGGGCTTGTCTAGCAGTGTGGATACAGTACGTTTATAGGCCTGCTGTGACTTCTCTCCCCAATGTTGAGATACTGAACCGTTAAAGCAGGGAATAAGTGTCGTACCATATTTTGGTAGGAGGTTCGTGTAAACAACGTGAGACCAAAAACTGGTTTCCGGGCGAAACAAAACACCTGGTTGTCTTTGAAACATTTCACATCTGTGGCACACATAGGGCTATGCTTCAAAAAACGATACAGCGATCATGATCATATTTGCCATAATACGGTAGCAATTTCCAGACCCTTAAAATAGTTTTTTATATGTATAATATTATATATGTTGTACATATTACTCAGGTGGTACACCAGCAAGTTGTATTTTCAGCTCTGTATTCAAAATGTCTGTAAATGATGCGAGTATTGCAATATGTATCCTATTGCAATGTGGTCTGTGACCTATGTATCGTGATTCATATAGCAAGTTCTTTGGCAATACCCACCTCTAATGGTGGTTGTTTTTGAATGTGGTTTTCTATTGCGACTAGATAGTCCTCCTTGTTTCCAGTGTACTGCCAAAGTTAATTTGAGAGGATGCAACCTGCCACCAACTCTGTGCTCCCCAGTTTAAGTCTCACACCAGTGCAAAACCAGTCTTTTCAAGCTGCTCAGGTGTGGGACCATAACTGTGGGGAACTCGTTTCTACAGAAGACAGAAAGCCAACAATGTCTCCAAACAGTTAATAAACGACTGTACTGTAGTACTTTTTTAATCTAATTGTAGCCGTTACATCATGTGCCAAGGTCATTAGATTAGTTTTGCTCACTTCTTTGGCCTTTATATTCTGTATTTTTAATCGATAGTGAGACACTGAGATGGGAACCTGTTTTGTACATGTGTGCTATGTATGGAAATTGATGTTCTTGGTCATTAAGAATGCCCTGAGAAATGGATCTAAACAAAGACACTAACTCTGTTGGAACAACTTGACAGTCAATTCTTTATTCCACAGAAGATTGCCAGTCAATAGCCAGCCCTTCTCCTTGGTTGACTGTGTAAACACATGAGAAATAGCTTGTCACTTTGCACTCTGAGTTGGTGTTCAGCATGAAATGGCTGAACATGATAATAATTGGCCAGTGGCACTGTGCTGGGAGGATGAGCATAGCAGGAGGATGTCATCAAGATTCAACAGTCAACCCAGTGTCTCAGGGGGGTCTGGATCTGCTTTTTTGGTCTCTCTTTCCTGAGCTGATTACATGGCACAACAGGAGGTCGAGTCAACCTCACGAAAAGTGGAACATTGATATAGACTGCACATTGGCTTTGTTCTCGCAGTAGTAATGATGTTTGTTTGGATGCTGCTGGTGATCATTCCAGATTGTATAATAATTCTGTAATTTCACCATGTGACATTCAAGCTATAGAGCTACTTGGTGACATTTGGGCATTTTTTTATTTTATTTATTATTTCTCTAAAGTATCTTTATTTGCTTGATTGCTCATTATTTCCAAAATTATTGTTGGTTTTGGGTTGTGGGTATGAAATCTGAGATGTCAAGATTATTTATATTATGCTAATTAAAAAAATACTATGAAGCACCTACTGGGCATCATGGCTCAGTTTGGAAACACGTTTCATGTGATACAATGTTCCTTTAGACACATTCCAGGTGATAGGCTAAAGGCGGCGGAACCGTGCTCTGAACTTTGGCGTCGAAGCGTCAGACGCTGACATTGGGAGTTGCCCCGTTAAAAATAACTAGTTCTTAAACTTTGGCGTCTCTTGATTTTGGCCTTAAGGCCCTGATCCCACAGGACATGATTTTCAGCTTCCAAAACGCAAAGCAGTTTGAAGCGTTCTCAGATCATTCTATTGGATAACAGGAAAGAAACGAAGATGACGTCATCTGATTTCCTGCTCAGATTTGAATATTTTTCAACTCCAAAAACGCAAGGCACAGCCAGCGTTTAAACTCAAGGCACCCAGTGCGCATAAGCAAGCAGCGAGCAAAACGCTTTCTGCCAATAGAAAACAATTGAAAAAAGACGCCTCTCACTGCAAAGCGCGTCCTGTGAGATCGGAGCCTAAGAATCTCAAAAGTTAGAGTGGTAGTTGCATGTTTTGTTTGGTTCTTCATTAAGCTAGTTTTGGCTGTAGCCTGTGAGCTGTATGTCGACATCTCACAAATAATATCACAATATGCTTGTATGGTGATACAAGCACTAGCAACAGTCACATTGAATGTTGCTAGTGCTTTAAACACCATACACAAGCTTGTTTTTAGTTTGCGTAGTGGTTGCTAATGTTGTAATTCAAGATATTGTCATAGAAACAAAACCTGTGCGCAATGCTTTTAAATTAAGCTCTGGGATGAAGCGCTCCCCAGCGCCCTGCTGTGCTAAACCAGAAAAAAACACTATGTTGACACCTTAGGAACCATTTGATTCTGCGTATTTGGGAGAAAGGTGACGTACTAGAGGTGAATTACTTGGGCATGTGTACCCATTACATTAGGCTCTGTGTATTTTCTCTGGCAAGGACAGAAAGGTCTAGTCAAATAGAAAAACCTTTCTTAGATGTGGGCCAGCCACTAACATTTTAACTAGTTTGAACTTTCATCCCCTACTTTTTTTTAAATAAATATTTAATTAAATAATCGACTGGAGTAACTGTTACACAAATTTGGCAAATTTATTGTTTATTAAACAATTCCTTATCAAATACAACTGACAAATAAAATTGACAAATTGTAAATACCGACTAACTTATTCATACTAATTATAAAATTTCAATCATCCAAATTGAGTTTATGCCTTCATATCTTCCCATCGCAGAAGCCCGAGGGGTAGATTCAGCGGTTTTCCGTTGCAAGGCCTTTTTGAACAGAATGAGGAAAGATTTGGTTACACACCACAGTCATCTACTAAGACAAGGTAAGACGGGTGTTATGCAGACTGAAACATGGGTTGTTCCTGTCATTTAGGACACATAATTACACTGCAAAAATGTAAATAATATTTCAACATCTTGCCATTTTCATGAATAAGCCACATTTCGGCTCATGGTAGTGTTATTTTTTTTAATATTCAGTGTATGAAAAGTGTCAGTAATTCTACAGAAATTTCTGTCACATAAAATAGCTCTTAAAACCTGTTCATCCCTAACGTACCCTCCGAAGGGGACTTTAGCACCCGTCGCTAAACACATGAAAAAAAGGTGTGCTAAAAATAAAGCAACATAGATATGCTGCATGATCCACTAAAAGAGAAAAAACTCAAGTAAAATGTTGAAAAACAAAAAAAGCTAGGGATGAAGTGGTTAAAGGTTACATGCAAAATGTAAGCTAGTACACTGTAGTATTCAACAAATACCTCCTCGTATTCGCTAGCTTACCATACTCTGTGCGTGTTGAATAAACAATCCAATACTTCTACACATCCTTGGCTCTGTAAATAGTAACATAATCATAGTAGCGCACGCCGCTCATACCAACAAAGCCGTAGCACTATGCTTTCGATGTGCGAGGGTACTTTTCACCCCACGACCCAGCGTTCCATGCAAGTCAATAGGGAGATACGGATTTCACCGTAATATTGCCCATTATTTCTCCCTGTGAGCATTAATGAGTATTTGGATAATATTAACATTAATTCTCAAGTACAGTACCTACGATCAATCTGAGGCCACATTGGTATTTCTGCTGCTAACTGTTTTGGGGTAAATTTACTTTGTTTCAGGCCATGCATTGTAGGTTTAGCTGTCTGGGCGCTGCTTAAATCAGCCTCCACAGCAAAATTATGCTAGTGACAAGCCCAGTTAAGAGACCTGAAGCTTCCATTTTAGCATCCATTGAAATACATTTCAGTGCTTCATCTGTGTTGTTATTCCAATATTGTTGGTGCCGCCCTCTCTTGTCTCCTACCTATGTGTTTGAACAAGGTTAAATAAGTCAGTTGGGCAGACGTGCAATGCATTTCCAAACGAACTGGAATTTTCTAAAGGCTCCAATAATACAAAATAATCTAAACAGCAGTTATTCATACGGTGTGCAGGCAGGCAGCACACAGACACAGAACACGTTGTGTATTTTGTTCTCCAGCAGGCTTTCCAGAAGAATAACAGAACCAAAACCCTCCGGCAGTATCTAGTTAGTTCTGGTGTGCTCATTGTACCTAATAGCAAATGTATTGCTTTGTCTGTACACACCTGCGTCTGCCCCCTGAGCGCTCTCTAGGCAAAGAAGCGGTTATTTCCTTTTTGTCTGATGAAAATGTCTTTCATTACGGCTACACAGCGCCATGCATCCCACCTGTAGCTAAGAAACAGACTGCAATCTAACATGAAGTGGATCTGACAGGTCTCTATTGATTACGTAACCTGACTCGCGTCCATCAAAAACCATTTGAAAAGGGCGGGGCACTCTCAAAACAATACTTGGCAGTTGATTTGATCTGTCTGTCCTTGTTGTTGTCAATGGACTACATTTATATAGCACTTTTATCCAAAAGCACTTTACAGTATTTGGCCTCACATTCACGGTGATTGCTGCCATGCAAAATGCGATTAACCACCGAGAGCAGTTAGGGGATGTAGTATCTTGCTCAGGGATGCTTTCAAGTAGGTCAACACCAGGGTTTGAACCCACAACCTTCCGGCTGGCAGCCCAACACCCAGACCACTAGACCATCCTGCCCATCACTTTTGCTGTCGGCACACCTAAACCATCCCCGTAGATGTCAGTACGCCACTGGCTGGTCAGTTGCTACTCGGATTCAGTTGCAAGGATTTCTTGGCTTTCCAGACCGGCAAAGTAAAACCATCGGCCGGGTCTCTTCAGTAGCCTCGTGAGACCCTCCTGATCTTGCGAGGCTATTGAAGAGACCCAGCTAATGGCTATCATGTGGCATCACAGCATGTCATCTTCCCATTAAAGCGCCAGTGGACTAGGAAAGCGTGTGGTGTTGCCGATAACCTTTGATATCCCCTCCGTTTGTTTTTGCATGTAGTTCCTATTTTTCCCCCATTTTTTTTTTGTTGCTGCCAAAAATCAACATCTTTTTTTGCCTTTTGTTAAGTCCACACTGTGGAACAAACCCTCCATGATTATATTGTTATCATGGGATGTAGGAGCATAATTCCTCATGTGTTTTTCTTGGTCACAGATTAAGACCAGGCCAGACAAAGGACACTCAAACACTGACCAAGTTACAAAGCCTTCACAAAAGCCCCCTCTAAATGGAACACTCCTCTCACAGAAAGAAGAAAGGTATGAAAAGGTGCAAAGGTACAAATGCTTGTCAAGTGGTATCTTACATGCATTTAAAAGAAGGTACAAAAAAGCAATGGGGTTTTACTTGTGAATGGAAATAGTAACCTGACATGCCAGAGGAATTGTTGTCACAAGTCCATCTGGGGAACCGGACATTTAAACTGTTTGTAAATGGCTGTACTTTCAAATAAATACTTGGCAGTTGATTGGATGAACCATCTGGTCGTTTTCGCTGTCGGCACCATGGTCGGCACACCTAAACCACGCCCGTATAGCTATAAACACGACGCTGAGTGGAAAACCACACCCGTATAGCTATAAACACAACGCTGATTGGAAAGTTCAGTTGCTACTCGGACACATTCAAAATTATTCCGAGGGTTTCCATACTTATTCTCATGGTGAAATTCAAATGAAGCTCCCAAGATCAAGATTGTCTCGCGAAGCTAAATTATTAGTACCCCATGGGAAGTTGGGAACACGATTCTACTTTTTTGAGAGTACATTTGCTAAATTTGTACTTGTACCTTAGAGTACAGAATACCCAATTTCTGCTCCAGCTGCAATCCAAATGTGTAAACGTGAGCGTCGTGGGGCTGGGCAGGGAAGAGTGTGAACCTATGAGTTCTGTAGGGGGGGCTGTAGGTAGGAGGCACCAGCACCTTTTTGATAGGTTTCGTCCATTCATTCTAGAGAAAGCGCTTGTTGATTATAAGAAGTCAATCAAAACAAAAACACTTCTCCCTTCAATTACATGGGGTGCTCCCTAATAAACTCTGCCCTTCCACATTAGAAACACATTGCAAAGGCTGGTATGTTGTTGTTGTTGTTGTGTGTGGTCTGCACCACTTTGTTTATCTTCCTATTTACGGAGCCAGATCTGTGTAAAAGTACCAGATTATTTAATCACGCACACAGAGAACAGGCAAGCTAGCTAACTGCAAGGAAATATTCAGTGAATTAGAATTGCTTAGTATACCTTTAAGTGTAAAGTTTTAATTTTTTTCTTTTTTTTTCTGATTTCCGTACCAACTTGTACAAAGAAACTGGTGACTATTGTTAACTGTAATGGCTTGGTCCTTCACACAAAATTACACCTACACCCTCCATAAGCGCCCTAGGACAAGCTTACAGTTCGCTGTAATTACCCATTCAGCGATGGGGGAGTCCTCATGGCAGCCTAGAGAGCGAAGACCGAAGCCGCTGGAGAGTTGTAGCGGTGGCAAGATGACTAAAGGGTGGAGGGCTTTTTTCCTGTGTTCAGCTATGAAACTGTGGGAGCGGAGGATAATTTTCTGAAACCTCCTCAGAAGAGGAAAGGATTTAGAGGAATCTGTCTGGGGGTGAAAAGGTCTCATTCCCGCTCCAGGGCTCAAGAGAGTTTCTCTCATTTGATTAAAGACGATTAGAAACAGAGACAGTGTTGTGTGCATATGCCTTTGGGCCTGCATTGGTTATTGCACTTGCTAGTGCAGAGTAAACACACAGAGACGCGTCGCTATAGTCACGTGCACTTCAAAAGCGTTTTGATAAAGCCCCGATCACACGAGAGATTGGCTGCCTGTACCAAAGAGAATGGCTGGCAGGGTGAAGTGTTACATTACATACACAGAACGTTTGAACTTTAATGCGTGTCTAAATAAACACTAGAAAAATGCAAAGTGCGGTACTAGAGAGCTCATGCCAGCCACGCCGTACCATAGGAAAACAATGGCTTTGCTGGCGAAGCGTTTTTAGCAACGCGTCTCTGTGTGATTAACTGTCCAAAGCACAGTTGAGATATGCAATGAGAGATGCTGAGGTTTACAGCATTAGTGACTGTGCAATCAATATAGCATGGTTAAGAGGTTGCAGCGAGGGCTAAGTAGTATTGCCAGACTATCGATTTCTGCTGCTGTATGGTGAGATGTAGATTCACTTTCCCAGCATCATCATAGTGAGCAATCGTGCATACTGTACTTTTGCACGTCAGTGCTTAACCCAAGGCTGTATAAAGACTCATTAGGAACCTTACTAAGATAAATATCCCTGAACAGATTGTGATACGGCACCTTTATGCCTAATTAGTTAAGACCAGAAGACATGGTTGTGCCTACGAGTCTATGGGCCTTTCAGTCCTGTCTCCATAATTTTAAGATAAGGCATTTAGTTTTTTTTCCTTCTGTGCCAACCTGGAGCCCCATGTTCTGTACCCGCAAATTAATAGTTAATAGTAGGGCTGTGCATTTAATCAAATTGTAATTGTGATTTCAATTTTGGCTCCTAACAAATTGCAAAAACAGTATAATCGAGGAAAAAGCTATTATTTTACACATTACGTTTGGCAAGTACATTTTTATGTTGTCTTGTGTTCTGAATGACAGGCGCAGGCATTGCACACGTTCACCCATTACAGGGTGAAAGGGAAATATCAATATGAAATGTTTTAAGAGACATTTCACAGTTGAAGTTCTTTCCACTGTTGATTTGTTTCACTGATGTTTCCTCTGTGGAGCTTTTGATGAACAACCACCAGGGCATCAAAGCTGAGATCGACGCCCGCAACGACTGTTTCACTTCCTGTATTGAGCTTGGCAAGGCACTGTTGGCACGGAAACACTACGCATCCCAGGTGATTAAAGAGAAGTTACAGAAGAGAGTGTTTGTAGGTGCAGCAAATGCAACATCTTTCCAAAGTCAATGAGCAATCGTATTAAATTATCGTGATTTCAATATTGACCAAAATAATAATGATGATCTCTTCTTCCATAATTGAGCAGCCCTAGTTTACAGCATTTCTCAAATGCTAACCCTCCCATATACGTACGATCAGGAAATTATGTATACGACAGTAGGTTGGAGGTCGCAGCATTTTTAGGGTCGAGTGCCTTGTTCAATTGCAGTTTCGTTAACCGTTGTGCTGCCTATAGCTTGTGATCGCCCGCGTGCACACTACACATGCGTGCACACTATACATGTGTGCACACATGCCTCCACCGACTGAAAGCGAGTAACTCACTGCTAGCTTACGGTACCAGATGAGTTAGACAAGGTAAGACCAGGTCCACCTCCCTGGATAGTAATTTGAACAAAGCCCCTCCAGAGACAGAGGAACGCTTGTGTGTGTGTGTGTGTGTTTTATCTGTATACAGTACATGTCTGTGTGTGCTCTTGGAAACATGGGGGGTGAGTGCGCACACATCTATTTTGCTTGTGTGTGTGTGTGTCTGCGTGCACGTGTGTTTACCTGCGGCTTGTTTGCGTCTCTACAGATTTACTTTTACCAAGTTAACTTCCTGTGACTGGCACGCCAGCTGGCTTTCTCCGTCTGCTTTCGAGCTGCCGCCACCCCCGTCGCACGCACAGCTCCCCCAATTACCTGTCACTCATCTGCCTGCCGTGAGGGGGGGAGGGGGGTGATAGGACTATCCACATCTTAATACAGTCAGTCGCTTCTAGGCTTGTGTGTGTTCCTGCTCAAACCTATTTATCTGCGCTGTTACAGGCCTTGTCTTTCACATGGGGTGCCAGGAGACTTTGCAGGAACATTAGACTGGGTTTTTGTGACCGTAGGGCTTTTTATATTACTTTATACAAACCTGGACTTGTTGTTACAGTACAATGGAGTTGTTGTTGAAATAGTACTGGTCACATTTATTTATTTAGGTTTGTTCAATCAATCAATCTATCTTTATTTATATAGCACTTTTCATACAAATTCATGTAACACAAAGTGCTTCACACTACATCATTAAAAGCAATACAAAATGAGTAAAAACAATACAATATATAAAAAATAAAGTAATACCACCACTCATCTTACACTCATCATCCCAACCCTTGAATCACAAAGAAACATTGGGAGTCCCATTCCCACCATCCCCAAAACACAAACCACCAGGGACCCCAGACCCGCTCCCCAGCCACCTC
>JAODUH010002219.1:0-12186 GCA_027564835.1 Typhlichthys subterraneus | reverse complement strand
CCCCCCCCCCCCCCCCCCCCCCCCCCCCCCCCCCCCCCCCCCCCCCCCCCCCCCAAAGTCATCATGCTTTACTGTGGCATTCGGATGTTTTCCAGAGTTTTTCATCTACCCTGGCCCAGGGTTAAAGGCACGTGAGTGTGTTACGCTGTTCTATTTTGCTTGCTTCATCACTTCTGCTTTACATAATGTTGTCTTGCATCTGCCGGGCAAGGTAACAAAACGATACATAATGTCTAGATTATTTATGACATTATGTACGCATAATGTCACGCTGTACTGCATGTCAATCATTTACATTTAGCCATTTAGAAGACACTTTAATCCAAAGCGTCTTAGAAGTAGCTGGAACAGCCATGCACCATTTCTAAGCAATCAACGGTACAAAGGAAACAAGCATGCTGTGTTATTGTTAGCAAAGGCCAGTGTCTAATAACGGGGATGGCGGCTTATATATAATGTTAAATACAATAAAAAAAAATAAAAAGTTTTCAAAATGATAATGGTGACAATGCACTAGTTATTCTTATTATTACCGAGCAACAATAATTATTTGTACATGGCATACAAAAATGAAAACCGATTTATCAAGTCCCCTACAAATATCACCAATATAGTCCACTATTGTTACATTACCCCTCAGTTTTGTAACTCCTGTCCTAAATGCTGTACTTTAAACCAGCAGTCTTCAATGTTTTTCAGGCCAAAGACCTCTTGGCTGATAGGCCAAGAGGTCTGATAGAAACACGGCCTGTGCCGTGTTTCTATCACATATGGTTTAAAATACTTAGTTCCTGCACCAACAATAATGTGTAGGGCGGCCTATAGTTCCATGTATAAAAGTAGGCCACTAGTTACTTAAAACAATTGACTTGGTTGATTGTATTTATGTTAATGTATATGTTCTGACATTTAAATTTTTAGAAGAAAATAAGTTTGGGATAAAATCATTTGGAGGACTTCCTGCAGTACCTCTGAGGACCTCCTAGGGGTCCCGGACCCCCTATTAAAGACCCCTACTTTGAAACGATACAAGGTTTTTATAGACAAACACATAAGTGAGGATCCCAGTATTTCTATTATTAGCCCCATTTTATGAGCTTTGAAATATGGCGTTCCCACAATGCAGCTCCCTCTACCCAGAGTGACCGCTTTGATTTAATGCTGGGAGCTGTTTAGTGCCTTCCCGCCAATCTAGTCTCTTGCTCATGGCTCAGACTCTAATAGATGTGGGGAGAGGGGTGGGAGGGAAACCAGACATTTCTCTTAAATGGCCAGAGTTCTTTCTGATTTAATGCTAAAATCACGTTGGCGTATGGGGAGTGAAAATAAAGGCTCTGATTCGGCTGGGTGTGTGAGAACCGGCAATCCTTGAATCTAGGAGGGGCCGGCTCCCACGAGGTCTCTGAAGCTGTGATGTAATCACAAACTCCACAGGGACGAGAAGTCACCCCGGCCAATTAGGTTAGGATACAGCTCACTGCTAACCTATTTTCAATTGTTTTGGGAATTGGCAGGTGCACTGACCTCAGAATAATATCTCTTTTGAGTTGGTTGATGAAACGACGTCGACAGCGACAGAGGTTATAGGTGAAGGCTGAATTGTGGCGTTATTATTAACTGTGCTCCCTGTCAGAAGAACAGAGCTAGTTCTGAAAGTGTCCACTTGTCCATTCGCTGTCGTCGTGGCTTTTAAAAAGGCTTTGTGACACCCCGCAAAAGACGTGAAGACACCATTTATTTGTTTTACGGAGCAGGGAGGTCTTGTCCTGTTGCACAGCGGAGCTCTCCGATTCAGCAGCCTCACAAGTGATTTAACATCTCGGCCGGCTTCACAGATTACATATAGCTGGAATAGACGAATCAGACAAGCGAAGTTAATGTGTCTCAGCTCTGGGAAGCCCCTACTACAGTTGTGGTCACTGGCAGCCACGAAGAAACCGTCTGGATTCTCAATTGTTGTTTTTTCTTCTTCTTAACATTTGAACATTTTATGTTCTGTATGATAATGTGCCTACAATGTGTCTCAAGATGAATTCTGTGTTCACATGATCTACCTAATACATATAACCATCTGGTAGTATGTGTCTGATTTTAAATGTGTACGGTAGTCAGATGGCAGCGACAGGATTAGATTAGCGCTTTGTTTTTTTTCCGCGTGTCTGTGCTGATGATGAGATCAGGGAGTTCACATTGGCAATTCTGCCTGTTTAAATTGAGGTTAGCACATACACAGTCACGCCCGGGAGTAAGGATTTGGTCCAGCTACCACAATGGTCACCGTGACAACAACGCCCACAGTGTTGACAATTAGCATCCAGTCAGTCACTGATTAGTGACGGTGTGTGTGTGTGTAGCAGACCACAGAAAGCACACTAACTCACAGACAGTCAGACACACACTCTTTATGGTATTCCTGGGTGGTTTATATACCCTATTACGATAAATAGGTTTTGGATAGTCTATAAATGAATTTGGGCAGAAAACACGCATTTCGGCTCATATTCGCATTTCATTAAATGTTTTGCTCTGCTTTATTGTGTGTCACAAACAAACAAACATACACACAATTGCACAGACGCATACGAAATATACACAAACGAATGCTCTATGGTGGCTGTTTCCAAAGGGCTGTAACGGATTATATTTATGTAGTCGTGTTGTCCATTAGAAAGATGGCTAGGTGGGGACTTTGAATCCTGGAGTGAAAAATTATGTTTCCCTCCTCCATTGCTGTCGCACTGTCCATCTCCTTGTTTTGCTCAAGATTGTTGTCGGGTGTGGCTTTCCACGCTGCTCTGGCAACCACAGAGCTCAGCAACCCAGCCAGTAGCGGAGGCAACATCTATCATTCTCATATCTTCCTGCGGCCATAATTCTCGGCTTTTCACCGGGGTTAAGGTCCTGCGCGTGCGTGTGCGCGCGCTCGCGAGAGTGAGCAATGGAGAGAGGTTATCACTCCAATGCTTATCTGGTCGTTTGCATTATCTGAGCACAGCGAATGCATTGTGTTGGATTTTATGATTGCTGCCGTTGAGAGGTTACTGAAAGGGGGGGGGGGGGGGGGTGGGGGGTGGCTGTGTTGGGAGGAGGGATGGGGAAAGGCCACAATTGTCATGGATCAAAGATCAGAGATTGGGAGATCTGCTGATGGAGAAACAGTGAAAGGAAAACAGCCACATGAAAATAGAGAGACGGGCTTCGCCCAGTGGCGTTGGCCGCCAAAGTGTGGGCGTTTGCAGCTCCATGTGGACGTGTGTCCCAAGTCTCCAGTGAGCGCTGGGTTACTGAGCCTGTTGAGCTATTTCACCGCTAGCACGTTTGCATGCATAGAACCGTGAACGCACTAACGTGTGGGAATGTAGAGGGTGTGGAACCATATCAGACACGCGTGTTACACCATAAACGCACGCGTGCATCGGAATACAGTGAGCGGAGCCACTCGCATATTGAAAACGTGCATAGTATCGTAAACGCACGCGCACACACATGGGAATGTACATAGTTTATTGAGCCACTCGCATATACTGACACACGTGGAGACGGAGGTACACGACTGTTACAAGCCTCTGCGTTAATCACAAGTGCTATCTGCAACTTGCCTGGAACAGAAACCCACCCCCAAGACATAGCCACCTCTCTCTCTCTCTCTCTCTCTCTCTCTCTCTCTCTCTCTCTCTCTCTCTCTCTCTCACTGTCTTATCTGTGAAGCCTTTGTGAGATCACAGCTGTGCTTCCTGCACGCAACAAAGTATGAGGAATTTCCATATTTGTGTATGTGTGATTCGTGTAAGTGCAGAATATAACTGAAGCTAGCTTAACATAAAATCCTTATCCTACTTGACTTGGCACTCTTTAGCTAAAATCCTTGTATTGATTAAATAGTTATTTCCAAACCATGTTATTAAAACAATATTATTATAAACATCTAATATTTGTAATATGTAATCTAATATCTAACACAGTATAGTATTAAAACAAGATCCATTATTTTCAGTAGACTATTCTTGTTTATTAGCCTCAGATGTTACAGGAGCTCCAGACCACTGCTATGACTGACAGTAATGATGTTGACCCATGGTCCTAAATTGGCTGCTAATAAGCTGACGGGTCAGACCTCTCCATATTGACCCACCCGTACAATTGAGACAAAGCTTCCACTCTTTGATATGGATTGGATGGGTGTTGTAACTTAAGGCTATTGGACAAATCAAGACTGCTAAGCATTTTTACATGGTCTTGACCCAACCCAGGCTACTGCACATTATTTGGGCCATGTGGAATCGATACACATGAATGATACAATTGTCCCATCAGCATTGAAGTCAACATTTACTGTAGCAAATTAAAATACCTCAATAGCAACACTAAATCAAGGGTTCATGATATTGCATAACGCATGCCAGTGTTTGTTTGCATGTTTTAGACGTGTGGTTCAAGAGGTCAACTATTTTAGCCGAACCTGAGCCGAACCAAACCGAGCTTTTCCAGTAAAGGCAACAGTATTTCTTCTTCTTCGCCTTTTTGCTCCCATGTGAGAAGAAGCAGAGAAATGGGATCCTACCGTTTAAAGAGTGCCACTAAACCCCTATTTCCACCGGGCGCTTCTCTGTCGCGTTCCGGTTCCGTCACGGAGCTCTTTTCAATGCAAGTGAACCACCAAAGTGTCTCAGGAGGCTTCTGAAAGCGACCAACTGCCAATTGGACAGAACTCATAATTTCGTTTTGGTTTGTTGCTATGGAAACTCAGCGAAAACACAATAAGACTGACACGCTGCCGGTGGGGTAGGATGCAGTGCAGATGTCGGCGCAAGGACTACTTGTCATATTGAGCTATGTCAAACCCTTCTCAAACCCTTCTCATCCATCCTTCAACCCTTCAACTCCTGGCTGTGCAGCCTGGTGGAGAAAAAGGCTCAGTGCAGCGGAGAGAGGAGAATGTTCTGCTGATGTTAAATGATCCTACATGACTTGGCTGCTATTTTTACCCCTCCACCCCTCCATGTCCTTCTCGCCAGACACTATGCAGGAGAAAGGACATCAGCCCGATTGGGCAGATGTGTCGTCTTTTTTCGGTTTTAAGAGCTCTTCGGGGCCAGAGTGTCTGTCTTTTTATCCAAATTAGATATGAACAGATAAGAATTGAACAATGTTGTTTAGATAAGAATGGGGTTTATAGGATCTTTCAAACCAATGTTGTTTAGAAGAGTTACCGGAATGCATTCCCTCTTGTTCATTCTTCCCTTGAACGTTGTCTATTTATAGCACTTTGCATTGTGTAATTAGCTTGTACATGTTCACACCTGGGAACTGCCTACTGTCATGACTGTGGCTGACTACCGGGTAATTCTCTTTAAAGACCTTTGAATATGACAGCCTTGCTAGGTAACTGGATATCCAGACAGTTGCATTGCAGAAGTTATAGTTACTGTACAGTTATGGTCAGTTAGGAGATGCTATATATCCAAAGTGACTCCAACAGGTATCAAAGGTGGTATTGTATAAAGCAGGGTTTGTCTTTGTGTTTTATTTTTTTTAAATGTTTTTTTGTGAACAAATATGGGAATTCATGGAGGTGGGGAAGGGTGTGAATATGAACATTTTTATATATTTTGTTCTCCCTTGTTGAAAATGTTATTCCACAGCAAAAATCTGTAAATCTCAGTAGTGGATTGTTGTGTGTGGCGGTTTGTTATTTTTTGCATGGAGATTTACTGATGTACAAATATAACATTAGCACCTCTTGCTGTTTTGACTGGTTTTCTATGTCTTCAGCAATGACATGACCTGCCCATACAGTATGTGCTGTCTGCAGAGACACACCCGCACCCCGCACCCTCCAAATGTGCCAATCACCAGAGTGTGCCTCATTAATCTAACTGAATGTCCGCTAGGTGCGTTTGGCTCTAGGCATGAGAGGACCTATGGAAAATCAATTGAATAAAGTAGTCCAAGCCATTTCTTTTTGTTTCTCCCCTTTTAAGGAGCCGGTAGGGGTAAGCAGGTAGGGTTTCCTCTGTTTGGCCAGTACATCTTCAGCGTAAACACATTCACAGTACTACCTCCGTCTGCCATCAGACTGAAAAAGTACAACTTGTCATCAGAGATGGGTGGGTGGGAGGGTGGGGGGGAAGGAGAAGAGGGGAGTCACGGCTGTGCACACTGCAATTTAAATTTTAATTGCCCAGATTTATCTTCCCCGTGCGGTGTGACGCGCTGATAACTGGTGCTGATAGCTCAGAGAGCCTGTTTTGCTCAAGCTTTGCACCGCTTTCATATGCGGGCAGGAGCGTAACAGATTTACTGCGACACTGCTGAACCTCCAGCCAACATCTGCGCTAACAGGACAATGCAATGTGAAGCCAGCCCCGAGTGGTGGCTATCTCCAGAGAACCTAGCAGGTTGACCAAACTCAGTCTGTCGGCAACAACACCACAGCATCATCAACTCTAGACTGCTGCTAATGGTAATGCTGCAAGCCCTGATCATTTTATTTATCTGGCATTCTGTAATCGCAGTAGTGAGGCAGAAACTGAGTGTATTCGTTTTTTTTCGTGGCAATTCGGTACAGATTATATGGTTTCTGTTAAAGTGACCATTTGCAGCCAAGAGTAAATTGGTCCTCTTGGTTTTTAGTAAAACTGTCAAGCTAATGTTCAAATGGGCTGCTTTACCTTGACCTACATCCAGTAGTCTTTCTCTGAGGCAGCTTAATTAAACATTGAATGGCCCAAAGTTTTTAAGTGTTCCAAGTACAGGCTGGCCTTTCCCGGTTCTTTCAAGCTAAGGTCATGATACTAATAATTTAATGATCACATGACTGTCTCGTTGAGGCCTGGTTAATAAACTACCAACTAGTGACTTGGGTTTGGTCCATAGTAAAGTGCACGGTGCCTTGAAGCACCGAGGTATGGAGATGTGCCACTTGTCACACAGAACAAACGTCGTCATTAAAACCTCCCGTGACGCCGTGTTCAAAACTACATCTAACTTAGTGTGATAATCTTGTTTTTAGAATTAAAATCTAGTTAGACTTGTTTCTAATATAAATGGCTTATCTAGTGACTTAAATTAGGTACATCTGCACTTTAATAAATCTTATCAAGCAGCCACATTTGCTTGTTTTAAGCATAAGCAAGCTCACAACTAATATCTTTGCACTTATATTTGATAGGGCATTTTTTGCGGTGTCTCCCCACCACACCCGTCCATTTCATGTTCCAGCCCCAGTTTAACCACATATCCCTTTAATTTTACCCCACCTCCTTACCGTGCTTTATTCAGTTCACATTCTGACTCTTCAAAAATTGAATTTTACTTCACAAAGTCTGCCTCTCTTAATCTAGTTGCCCAGGCCTTAATTGCACTTTTAAATACACTATTCCCAGCAGCCGTGGAGAATCATTTTCAGGCGAACACGTATCAACAAATGCAATGAGAGCGTAATTGAATAATTTTCTTATGGGACACAGCGGCATAATGTGTAATTTCCTCAGTAAACACTGTGCCGTCATGCTGTTTTGTAATATGCTGGGGCTCAGTTAGCCGCCATGCCCCGGAGTTACGTCTCAAATTGCACAATATGAAATCCTGCGCCCAGGCGGGTGTTTGTGCCGAAAGTGAACCAACCAATCATTTCCATTGTGCTGTTCATCCCCATATCCATCACCCCCTTCCTTCTCTCATCATGCCAATATTCTCACAATTAAACCCTACAAATGTGCTTAATTAACTACCATAATACACACTTAACTATCTGTTATTGGAAGTTAAATGAACCCTGGCCCAGCTCCAAAAAAACAAAAGCGGGCCTAATGCGTCAATTATCTTTACCTATCACTCCGGGGAAGCTGGGAAATTGAGGAGCTTGTTGTTTGGTTGTTGGAGAAGGTAGGTGGGGGGTGGGAGGGTTGCTGTGTGGGGTTTGGATGACAGCTGTGTGCGCACGTCTGGTGATTGAGGGTTCATCAGTGTGGTTAATACGTCGGCGAACAGCGGGACGTCCCCTGAGCGATAGTGTTTGGATGAGAGCGCAACACTGAGCGGAATAATGGCCCTCGCAGGCGAAGAGAGGGCTTGTTATTATGTGACAGTCTGAATCGACAGACGGCAGTTGGAATTATAACCAGAAGTCTAAAATAATCAAAATGCAGAGGAAACGTAATTATTTTCTCCCATGCGATTAAGTGTCTTAAAAAACATCCAGGAAGCATCGAAAAGCAAATGAAGCATTGGGCTCCTAATTAGAAATGCATTCCTTTTTAGATGTACATTTCTGTTGGCTTGAGTTATCCTGAAAAATGAGAGAATCAATCACATAGGTGTCAGCTGTCCCACCCACGCTTCTGTTCAGTTTGACATACATACATGTACAAGCCAGCTGTCAATCAATCAGACTCTTTACATATCCAGATAGTCCTAAGAAACGCTCATAACCAAATGAGCCGTGTATTAACTCACTAATATTGTATCAAATTCTGGTATATGCTTAACAAGGCATTACATTATCATAGAACACACCCTGACATGTGCAATTTACTATTATAGCTTTATTGTATCACTTTTAGCTTTTAAAAATCAGAATTTATTTTATAGCCACTGGCTGGCCGATATGATGTTGGGTGAGTTTTGTCTTGCGGAATGAAGACAGGCGAGCGCAGTGAACTTTATGAGGTTAGCATAAATCTATTGAAAGCATTCTGCCTTAGGCACTGCGAGTTGTATGCTGAATGGGTCGCATTTAATGGTTCCCCGCTGTGGTCTCGGGCTCTGAGTTATTATCAGAATTTGTAGCCTTGATCTAGACATTATTCTCCTACTGTTTTTATATTTTTCCCCCCACGTGCATGCACTCACGTGCACGCGCACACACATAACAAACGGAGTACATATAAACATTTTTAATCACTTTATTCAACTTATCACACACACACACACACACGTTTATTATATAGTTCTAAGATGGTTGCCCATATTGGTGTGTGTGTGTGTTGATGTTAAGAAAACAGGAAACGCTCCCACAGAGGGCTTAGTGTTGCTCCCTGCCGTGTGATGGATGGACGGCCAGCACACTGTACGTCTAATTATCGTTAGCCGCCCAGGGAGCAGAGCCTTCCGGAATGGGGGACACTTATTACCGTTGCGCCTGTATCAGCAAACAACCGTCCTCCCCGCTGTTAAAGCTAGATCAACGCCGAGTCAACCGTCTGTCAGCCATTGGAGCCGCAAGCCATGTCCGCATTGTCATCTTTTAAACGACAACTTGGCGGTCACGGTTTTACATTCTTAGCTAGTTCTTATGGGTTTCCACGCCTGCAAGTCTCTCTTTTTCATGTTTGTGTTTGTCCATTAAACACACATCTGCTGCCTTTGACAACGGGAGCTTCATTAAAAACACACACTTGGAAACCGCTTTGCCTGGAAGCCTGAGCCTAATCTATACACATGCTAACTGTATATATTTACAATGTTATAACCTTAGTACAGTTACTACCCCAATGCTTGAGGCATTCATGTCATTTTTATTCCTAGGAGGTGATCTTTGTTTCACCCCATTAATTGTCTCCATTAGGACTCTAACCCTGCGCTGTATTCAAAATGCCTAGTCAGCTCACCTGAGTATGCAGTAAATGGCTGTCTGATCGAGCGTTCTATTGGAGCTATAAAAGTAGGCAGTGTGTGCCTATAGGGGAATGAAAGTTTGTGACTAGCTATAGAGTCTGGCTTAATAGAGATTGTATCAAGGGCCTATTTGCCTGAGTGTGTATATATATATATATTTGTTTAGTCAGCATGATGGCTACTTAGATAAGGCTAAATGGGCTGTTTGTCTCACAGTTGATCTCTCAGACATGTCGCGACAGTGCACCAGCTATACATGTCCACACACACTAGGCGACCAAATCCACAGGAGCTTGCTCACACTCACGTTTAGATATACACCAAAATATTGAAATTCCTCCTGACTTCTCTGTGAAAAGGACATGCAGCTGTGCTTTCACGAAGGTTTCAGAAGAAAGGAGAAAGGTGCGTCTTTACAGGAAAAGATTGTGTGTTGTGATCCAGACAAGCTGGGGAGCACATGAGCGTATGCTCTCTAGCCGGGGGGCGAGATGTTGTTTTTGGACAGCGGTCGACCGCCCTTGTATTCTTTCCACGGGAAACATCCAGAAATGTAACGCACTCATCCTAGACTATCCCAGTGTTTGTAAAGACACCATAGACGCCGTGGGATTGCTGTCCAAGATCCACACACATCTATAATACTAGTAAATTACAACACAATCCAGACCGATGTCTAAAGTAATTTGCTATGTTACAACGCTCTCCCCACCCATTGATTCAGCTGGGGGGGTTGGGAAGATGGGTGGGTGGGGGGGTGATAACATATGTCCCAATTTCCTTCTCATTGTTGTCCACATGTACTTCCATTTTTCATCCGCATATCGTGTTACAGCAAAAACAGCACTTGATTTTGCTGTAGGCAGATATTACTGCAGCGATGTCTGTGGTTGTTTTGTGTCTCAGCTGATCAAATGTCCCATTACTCTGTCGGCCATCGCAGCGTGATATAGAGTGGACCTAATCCATGTCCAAATAGTGTGACTTTCCACTCCTACACTCGAGCAACACCACCTAAATAATGACCTGCTCAAGCCACGGCAAGCCTTCTGACACCTGATGCAAGGCTAATATGAAACAGCTCTTCCATTCTAGAATGTTTGCATCGCACCAGGTGCTATCTGCTCGGGCTTGAGGGAATAATATTGCGCTTTTCGTTTCAGTCTTGCCGTATTGGTGGTGGTGGTGGTGGTGGTATTACTGTAGTGGTTGTAGTAATTAGTAGTAGTATACACACAATAATCTAGAACTAGTTAATCTAAATTAGTTATCTGTCTTCTTGCAGAGACAGATTTGTCTTTTGTATTGTCAATCCTTTTTGTAACATCAATTATGTAACTTTGTCGATGAAGATATGACATGAAGTTGAGCTTCTTCTTCTTCTCTTTATTATTATTATTATTATTATTATAGTTGGGTGGTTGCTAGAAACATATTGGGGCTAGTACAGCCATTTTGGTGATGAACCGAGTTAAGGAGTTAAAATACATTCTGTGTTTGTGTGGCGTCCCGTAAAACCTGAAAGTCTGTCCGATTGGCTACTGCAAACTGACTTGCTTAGTTTGAATCCAGTTCAAAAACTGCGTAGCTGTGGTTAGGGGCATTTCAGGGAGGGAGGGTGTGCGGGCGAACAAGTTGTGGGTGAGCAGATGCTCTGGGGCTTCTGGCATCTTTGTTCTACAGCGTTGCTTCTGCAACCGTTTAATTAATTAATATTCAGATTCTTCCTTTTCTGAGCACCATAAGGCAGGGCTATTCAACTCCGGTCCTGGAGGGCTGCACCCTGCATGTTTTAGATCTCTCCCTGGTCGTTATCAGCCTTCTGACAACATTGAATCAGTCGTGTTGGACCAGGACCGGAGTTGAATAACCCTGCTCTAAGGTGCTGGCAGGTTTGAGGATCCTATCGTGTATTAAACATATCTATTACTTGCCAGTCTAGACCCAGCTCCTCAGGTTGAAAGACCATTCTCTCTGTTGACACCTGGCATTATGCAAAGCAGCCTGTTGAAGCCTGTTGAGTCGGTCCACTGTTATTATGGAGCCCGGTTGCCTTGGTCTTGGACACCAGGGCTTAATTAGTCGGAGATGTTGGCTCGGACGACATCTTTGGAGTCTGTCTGATTCATCCCCCCCACCTCCCTCCACCTCCCTCCACCTCCCTCCACCTTACCACCATTTTTTTCTTCCCTCCCACCTTCGCTCCTGGCAGTGTTGGACAGTGAAGGCCGACACGGTTGAGTGGTTTCATAAAACGAGCTGGGAAAAACACATGGCAGAACCCCAATATGGTTGCTGCTATCGATTCAGACGGACGCCGCTGTATGTACGCCATTAGCAGAAGCCGCTAAAGCTTACATGAAGTCCAGTAGATTCCTGAGCAAACCTGTCAATAACAAGATGGCAAAGTGGGGAAACGAGAAGTAAATGACCTTAATACATAAACATCCTATCCTTAAACAAACAAAAAAACAGGATGTTTTGTCAACCGGGAGTGCTACAGGTTGAAGAAGAATGCCGTGTTTATGTGTCTGTTATATATATATATATATATATATATATATATAT
>JAODUH010002218.1:0-12187 GCA_027564835.1 Typhlichthys subterraneus | reverse complement strand
TCAGATTCTCCGGCCAATCTCTCGCTCCATAGTCCCCTCACTCGCGAACAAGACCCCGAGGTACTTAAACTCCTTCATTTGGGGTAAGGACCCATTCCCCACCTGGAGTATGTTTTTTTAAAACATGACACATTAATTATTATATAATGATTGTAGCAAACAGGAATAGCCTATAGCGTACAATATACTGTATAGTCTGCAATATAGCATGTACATTTTGACACAGGAGGATTCTGATGCAATCAAATAATTTAGCAGATGCTTTTTTGCAAAGTGTCTTCTATTTATTTAGGTATATTGTTGAATATATTGTTATATTCTTATTGTTAGGCCAAGCATGTCAGGGCTTGAGCCCAAGACAACTGAGCTGAAAGTCAGTTACCCTAAACACTAACCTATTCTGTGCCACCGTGTCTGGTATTTTTTCTGTTTTGAGAACACAGCAAAGTAAAGTACCACAAGGGGAATCTTCTCCCCGGTCTAAGGTCGATGCTTTTGTCTGTTTAAAGTATAGAGAGAACACTACTGTGTTGACACAATGAGTTCATTAACTAGAGAAGACATTCAAAGCTGTGTAAAAATAGAGGATGTACCATTACATACAGTACATTATTCTCTCACAGAATTTCAACAATGAAAGGCTATAAGAATAATGCCTTTGGGTTTGATGCCCAGCAATAAGATACAGAAGTTAAATGTTAACACAACATTTCTGAATCCCAAAGGGAGTGTTTTTTGAATTAGTAACTTTTACACTTGAGTTAACTGAATTGTTTAATTTGCTGTCTAATCACTGTAACCCACATTTTACGGTTTACTGTTTCCTTTATGAAAAATATTAGGTTGGCATGGACTCGATGACATCAACAATCAACATTATTTCTCAATAATTATGATGTAAAACAATAATAATATAAAAGAACAATAAACTCTGCAAACGCAGAGTCTATTTATTATTCACAATAGAAGTAGGCCTGCGTAATGCAACAATTTTAAAGTGTGCTTCAGAGCATCGTTTGTAAATTTAGTCAAAGTTCACACTGTGATCTATCCTGTTGGCCAGCTACCTTTCAAAGTATCTGTGCGCAGTGCGAGAAAGAATGCTTATGTCAAAATGGAAGAAAACGGCTCAGAGCTCTCGGCATGGCAACATTCTGCTAAAATGCCATAAAGTACTTAGATCCCATATTACAGTATGAACAGAACTTTGTTGTGCTGCACTTTGCTAAAGCCATGTTTAGGCACCTTATGTACCCTTTGAGCTGTTCTGCCACGGCAATAGTACCCCCATATTTGTGTGTGGATGATTCCCCTAAATGTGGTCTATTGAACGCACATGTCCATGTGTTAGCTATCTGATTTCATTGTGTGCACGTGAACTTCAGAGTAGTTTAACAATTGACACCTAGCCTGGATAATTATACAGTAGTTGTGGCTTGCATACCTAGCCTATACATATATTTTACTGTAGCAATCGACATTTGCATGATTTTGTAAATATTTTGTAAATAAGTTGTAACCCCCAATCTTTTCACGTACCCCCCTGCAAGCTGCTCAAGTACCCCTAGGGGTATGTGTACCCCTCGTTGGGAACCACTGCAGTAGGCTACCAATAACACTTTCTTCTCACATCCTCAACCCACAGTCACATACTGTTTACAGGCGGCTATAGACACCCCTCAGCACGCTCTGCTGCTTCAACCCATTACTCTTAGTCGTGTAGTTACTATTTGACCAATCCCCCTCTGAATATGTGCATTTCCCCACTGAAAATGTGGCGCTCATACAATATAGTAAAATAGTAATCCTTAGCAGCAAGAAATGATACCTTATTGCATTTCCAGGGTGTCCCTGCTTGCCCAGACAGGTATGGTTCGGTGGCACTCTGGGGAATGAAGATAGGGCAAGCGGCATGGACACTAAGAAAAGGCTGCCGGAGGTATTGGCAGGGAATGTGCTGCGGACAGCAGAATAGCCCATATTGCCCTAGGGGTAACACTGAGAGAGAAGGTGAGGTACATTTCAGAAAATAACCAGTAAGTGAGTTTGCGGTCACAGACCTCTCTAAGACAAAACTGGAAGTTAACTCAACTTAATAATAAAAAAATAAAAAATAAAGTGTATATATATATATATATATATATATATAATATTTACTAAACAAATCAAAAAGGCACTTAAAATGATTTCCCATTCATACAGACCTCAAACCTTTATGTTTGAGGTCCATGATTGACTTTGCTTTGACTTAATACAGTCTATAGAATGTATATGGTGCACAATAAAGATAACCTGAACATTTCACTGCCATTGTTTGGCAACATTTGGATGCTGTCACTATTCACACTTCTAATGACATTAAAAGGTATAGTCAGCTATTGCAAGCTAAATACACTTTTTATCAAATTCAACAAAAATTTCTTCACATTTCGCTATAGCTTACTGTTCTCTGTGCGTGTAAAAAAAACTATATGATACTTCTACACAGCACTGGCTCCGTAAATAGTAACATAAACAAAGTGTCGAACAACGCTCGTATCATCAAGGCCGCAGCACTACGCTTTGCTTCACAATGTATTTAAACGTGTGAGGTGGCGCCGCGGAGGACCGTGTTAGTAAGAATGACTGACCCAATATTGAAATATCTGTCTGCGGACTGCGGTCATCATCTCATTTACAGTAGCACTATACAGTATGTGTTATATATAGCCAACTGAAACGCAAGTTTATTATTTTACTACCTCTTTGCTTAACTCTATAAATAATATGATAAATAACTTTAAGTCAGCTAGGCATTGTCTTATTACAAAATCCAAACAGAAGTGCCCAAAGTAAAACCTGTTGACTCTAGCTGTGTTCTAACAGAGCAATTTAATCATACTTCAGTAGAAACTACAGTAGAAACATTTCCACCCTCAGAATGTAATAGTATATGACATTTACGTACAGTACATGCAATTGAATGTGCTCTGTCACAGTAATTGGGGGACAAATTAAATATGTCTGTGATATTACACCAACTAAATGTTTTTGGCATTGATAAGTGACATTGATAAGTGGGACAATAAGTGGGACAATAATGTATAAATGGAGAGTATTGAGACAAGAACATGTATAAAATAAACAATTGGGGTTCAGATCCCATGAATAATATTGTAATATTTTGTGTTATTTTCTTATTCTGTCTACTTCCACAGACCAGGTTTAAATTTTGCTTATCCTAACCTTACTAAACCTTAACCAGGCTAATTGTATGCTTGATCAAAAGTGTAATATGGAAAAACATACACACACACACACATATACATATAGTTAACAATAACCATAAAGAACCTGGTCCTCTCCATCTCTGGGATTATTACCCTCATTGCTTGACCCAACTGATACAGTTGGGTCGATTTTACTTGCTACATAAGTAGCCAGTAAAATATGACCTCCATTCTTTTATTTCTTTAGTGGTCAGTGTTACACCAATCACATTAAAAAATGTACATCATCTGGCATTGTGCCATTGCAACACAAAACTAAATATGCGTAAGAGAAGTACGCTCCTTAGCTACTAGAGTTACAAGGTGTACGCTCTTACCACAGTCTGTTGGAAGAAGTGCATGTCTTTAAATGTATCGATGCCATGACATCCCTGCAGACCTAAAAAGGATCACTAAATTTAGCTTGCTATATGTTAAACCATGTTTCACCTGCGCCGGTATTCTCTTGTCCGCTTGTCGCAAAGGCCTACTTTGACAACGTCATTAGTCCAGTGACATATTGCATCTGAAATGAATCACCTGCTAATGCATCCAATGAGTCATTGCAAAATGTGTACTGTAGAAGGAATTCTGTATTCCATATGAACACAACATTTTGCCTTGACATGGGGTATGATTCAAGCTATTGTCACGTGTGGAAAACCATTGTTTTACATATTTCACATCTGAAATGTGATGGTTAGCTATACTGTACCATACAGGCATGGGCATGCACTCTATAATAGACTCGCTTTATGCAACAGTGCAGAAACATACTCTTGCCTATTTAAATGGCTTATTCTCCACGCACCACCGAGCTGCAGATGTGCACTGTACATATGCATACTCATTGCATCTAGAGCATTTTTCTACCAACTTAATGTAAATTGTCAAATCCCTAAGGTAATTAAAATGCGGCTCTAACTCCCTGACTAAAAACACCTGTGCTACATCAATTAGGAAGGCAACGTCATGTGCTATTAATGGACGCCAAATGTGTTCATTTAAAGATCATATCTACCATTTGCAGCTGTGCATGCATGATAGTGATTACATTAAAAGGTTTGACATCAAACTGTATCTTCCAGGTGTTATCCCTAATTCCTTGGACAAGTTTAGATTTATTAACAATAGTGAGTATATAGAGAACACTGGAGCTGCATAGTGCTTTCAAAAGGTATGCCTTGCATGCCAAATATGTTGTCAATATCTTGTATATGGTCCCCGATATACAAACATACTGTTGTTTTTTTCAGCTGCAGAGCAGAGCTTACAGCACATTTACAAAAAATAACTTTAAATAAATAAATACCTATATGAGGTATTAGGTTAGTAGTATGTATAAATCAATAATTCAGTTTGGATGACAAAAAAAGTTGTGCTTGATACTATACCTTTAATGTTGAACTGCAGCCTAAAATTAGTTTTTTGGAGCTGTAAACTAATAGGATTGAACTGTGATGAGATACATCAATGTGCTGTTAATAATAATGAAAAAAATCCAGTTTATAAAAATCTGCATTTTATGGGTTGAAAACAGAACTACACGTCATATCCGTTAAAAATCACCCATTGCTGGTTTTTACCGGTACACGTAGTACGCTCATACGTCATCAAATAAACATTTTCACGTTAATGTTAATGGGGTCACCCTCTCAGCACCTCCTATGGGGCCTTTATTGTAACAAAACAATTTACAAATGTTTGTGAAAAGTTGTGCAACTCTATGTCAATTTCAAATCAGAGATTTGTGAATGTGTATAGCGAACAGCAAATGTGTATACAGCATCTGTATGTGTATAATCATATTTGGAAATGGGTAAATTAATTTACACATCTGTATTTAGATGTGTTAGTGTGCTGCGATTTGTAAATGTGTAGACATATCTGTAAATGTGTAGACATTTTTGTAAATGCGTAGACATATCTGTAAATGCATAGACATACAGTATCTGTAAATGTGTACTCATGAAAGCTTTTCCATTTAAAATCCTTGTGGCTTTTATAAGATGGTGGGGCGTACTGATGGTGAGACACTTTCTGTCATGCTGTTCCTCAGGAGAAAATAGGCAAGAGCCCTCACTGGCAGTTGCTATCCACAAATGGTAGCAACTGGATTCAAATTGATGACTTGGCACTTACTGTAAGCGTTGCCAAGATACAAACTGGAACGTTCTAGAATGTAGCTTTACCAAGGAAGCTGAAAATGTTGGCTTTGGTAATGCGTCTGAGACGTGGCCACACATGGCTACCACATAAACCCATTAGATTGTTACACTGGCAAAAAAGACCATGCAGCATTGAAATAATCCCCTTATATAAACTTTGAAATTATAATATTTGATATGTTTTAAAAATTGTGGTTTTGTTTGCCTCACTGCACACCATGATGAAAATGCTTCCTACTCCACATGCTCATTAATCTGAAAGGCAGTACAGATGGTGTTCTTTGACAGAGAAGAAAACATGGACGGCTATCAACGTTTGATGCTTTGTTTAATCCTTATTTTCTTTGAATAGCACCTCAAACTACACAAATTAACCTCCAACTAATACAGCATGAATCAATAATGTAGGGTATGCACATGCATACCTTGACGGAACTGGAATTTACAATTGCTCTTGATATTCTTTATTTGTACAATAAAATGTATTTGTTATTATACTGTACATGTATCATTGTTTAAAAGCAAAACGGAGTAATCGACTCATAATTTGTTTGAATATAATGCCGAATATGCAACTCCTATTGGAAATTAAATTCACATACTGCATTCAGAATAATAGTGCAGGTATATAATCCCATAAACATACAAATGTAATGCCTATTAACTCCTGTCAGCTAGTCCATTTTGTATAGGTGCCCCACCCCTTTTAAGAAACATATACCTTTGAGTGTTGTTTCACAACTTTTATTTTACATTGAGAAAAGGAAGAAGCCCAAAATGAATTAATGCAGCTGCCATGCAAAACTGCATGGCCAAGAATATCTTTTGAATTTGGAAATACTTCTCTTCCCTTTTGTGAAAGATCCAAATCCACGACTTTCTGATTGACATTGTTCCAGAAGTACCCATTCACATCATGTTCCCAAATGACTGTTGTGATGATTGAATAAGAATTCAACTCTTTGATTGAAAATATTTCTCACTCTCCAGCCATTTTGGCTTTATTACCAGCGTGTGAAATTAATGACTTTGGCAAGAGTGAGGCTGTTATTTGATCTAGCTTCTCCACCAGATGATGCAGCACCATGTGTCTATGCTTAACTGTCATATACTGCAGACACTGCCTGCTTAGAAATACAGCAGGCATGGCCTTTTAGAAAAGGTCCAGGCACACAATCTGGAACACAAGCCTGGATGTAAATTCACATACAGCTTAGCAAATAAATTGACGTATTAGGCCAACAAAGTACAATTTTACAAACAGAAAAATTCAGAAAATTCAGAACATTGTAGCTAATATGCTACAAATATTGTAGCATATTACACACTGAATGTGTATAGGTAACAATCAAGTATTGTATGTGTTTTGGCTCTAGTATCAGACAATCACATGCAGCTGAAATTCTGTTTGAGGACAAATATAATGCCTCACCATTATTCAACATTTACCTTTTGTATTTTGTGTTTAATTTTGCCTATTGTTTTTATTGTATGTTAGTTTCTGTGGTAAAAGCCTGTCTTGGGTCAGGTTTTGTAGTTTTGTAGTTTTTGTAGAGGAAACATGGTTATAGTATATGTCATGTTTGATCTTTCATTAACTACTAAATATTTGCTAAAATTGTGACATGGTCTTAGGCTACTGTATAGACTTTCTTTTCTACTTAATTAAAATGAGAAATTCTATATTCTATAAAACTGGGACCCGTACATTTTGTACTGCACGTTAATGTACACGCACATGTATGCGTTTATGGGCACCATCATTAATATTTATTATGTACAGTATGGGTATTTTGACATGTACATTACATAAGCATAGGATAATGTGTGCGTAACATAATGCACTCTTATTATCTTGCTATATCTATCATCTCAAGTTTTAGTTGTTGTTGTTCATGTAGCAGTGTTAACCGTTTAGCTTTAAGCCCACACAGGGCATGTTCTGACAAAGTGATATGTGATTTAGAAACCTCTGAAACCCATGTAGCTACAGTAACACTGGCAACTAAATAGCCATGCTAAAACGGAGCAGCTAAGCTTCTCATTCTTCCTCCCTATTTATAACTGACTGAGTTCTTCCCTGACTTAAAAAGGAAATATTACGACTCTATAATGGAAAAAGT
Organism: Typhlichthys subterraneus; assembly: GCA_027564835.1. NCBI lineage: Eukaryota > Metazoa > Chordata > Actinopteri > Percopsiformes > Amblyopsidae > Typhlichthys > Typhlichthys subterraneus. The sequence goes on along the minus strand of JAODUH010002218.1, from coordinate 4,648 downwards.
CCCTCAGTCAAGAAAAGAGCAATCCCCGCTGTGTACACAGATGCGCCACACACTCAGAAATATGCACACAAACAAATACAAATGTACATCCTCAAACATTCACACACAATGACTACAGCTTTCCCTGAGCCGTCGCCATGTATTTTTCCAAGCAAGTCAACTTTAATTATTGCGGAAGTGCTCTGGACTGGGTTGTTTGCTGTACACGCAAACGATAGAGCACAAGGGATTGGCACCGGTCTCCAAGCTGATGTGCTCGCAAAATGAGTGAAACGATTAACCGTCCCTTTATTTAATAGGTGCCATTACAAACAATGCTATTTCCAAGCCAACTGCTGCTCACTCATTTTCTTTATAATTATCCAATTTGGTAAATCAGCAGGTGTCTCTACAGACAAGACGTGTATTGAAGGTGCAGTTGATTTTTTGGGGGATTGTTGACAGGATTGATGGTAAGGCAAAACAATTGTGAGCTCAGTGAGCAACGCAGTCATTAGCCCGAAATGCAGTGCTTTTATTCACAGAAACGCAATGGCGTCTGTTTCAGTATCGGCCCATGCGGCAGTAATGCCGTCCCCATCCCATAGTCATCTCCACCCCTCGGTTAGAGCAATTGAGGAGAAGATAGGGGGAATGATATGGTCTTGCATGATGTACCTGTGATCATTGAGATGGTTGCATCCTGCTGAGAGATGGTAATGGGCAGGTGGGGACACTGCTCAGACATAAAGGCAAAGGCAGAATAAAGAAGCAGAAAAGTGTGAAGAAGGGATTGCACAGTATAACAGATACTGGTGAAGTATGGATAGGGTGCGGAGATGAGAAAGAATTACAGAGAAACTAGTGAATGACTGAGGTAGCGTGCACCATCTTCCTTCTTTCTGTGCCATGCCTATTAAAGTAACCCTTTATGCACCCACAAGTTATTATCCCACATTTGCTCATCTTCCCTGGAAAACCAGTGATTTAGGTACAGGATATTCTTAAATAATGACATTCTGTGAATGTGACTTGTCTTTGCTTTTATGAAAGATTTAAAGGCTTCATACACTAAAATAGTGAGTGTAAGGCTTGGCGTGTGCCATGAGCTCAAAATTACTTAATTGGTTTCTGCCAAGATTCAGCAAAGGCAGGTCAGCCTACAGTAGCATTCACAGAATGTCCCACCTTCTAACATTCCCCGCAATCCTAAATTCTCATTTTACTCAGAAACAATTACAGATAAATTGACCTTTCCCAAGCCCCGCCCCTTTTAACATGTCCTCCGATAACAGTTGAGCATTTTATGAATCTGCCGGAACCTTCCGTCAACTGTCTGTTTTGCTGTAATAGCTAGGTAACTAGGTAGGACATGTGAAAGGGGTGGGGCTTGGGAAAGGTGAATTAAAACAGAGCAAGGCTTCAAGCAACAGTTGATAAGGCTTCAACTGAGCAGAGGCAAGGATGTATGTCTTTATAAAATTCCACACATCTTGAAATGTGTGGGAAGTACAGAATGACAAAAAGCTATTTCAAAGGGCATGGTGTTTCAACGTTTTGAGTACGACATTGGAAACATGTTTCATGTTGCTGCTCGTTCTGTATATTCAAATGCTGTTTCTGGCTTTCATACAGAAGATATATAATTTGTGAAGTTTTTAAAACTTTTGTAAAATCCGTAATTCAATGTATGTTATATTAAATAATGTTATACCCTCTAGACAAACATATATTATTGGTTCCTCACCTGAATTAGATTCAGGTGAGGAATTACCAGACGAGTCCAACAATGTCTGAAGAACTACAATTTAAATCAACAAAAAGAAAAACCTAACCTTGATAGGTTATAAAAACTGTACCAGAGTTCACGTCAACCAATGACCACCAGTTTTCTTTTCTGGAAGTACAGTATCATAGGTTCATTTCTCTGTCCTTAGTCATGGTTTTTATTAAGTTGAAGTCAGTTTACTTTTTTGGTGAAGAGCCCATGTTGGTTGTACAACTGACGCTCCGATGTTAGCACCAGTCCCTGCCACGTTTTAACACCTTGGATATTAATAATGCTTTACTAAATTATCCTGGAAGATTTAGGGCTGCTCTCTAAAGGATAAATCTCAGGAACTTAAGCATTATTACATGTCTTTATCACATTGTCGGCAGCAAGCACCACTGTCTTAGGTTTCTGCTCTGAATTATGACCTCATCATCCCGTTTGTACAAAAGGGAGAAATTAAATTAGTAATGAATCCTCAGCACTTCTTCTAAGAAAGTCCTCCACACATTGTTCCGCGAGTCGTTTAAGAAACTAATCTGCAGCACGTAAACCCCTTCTCACTTATATCCCAGTCCTTTGAAAGAGTCGTCAGGGGCCCCGGTTTTCAAGCATGACTGCCTGTGGGGGTCCTAGATCAAAGATGGAGGAGAGGAATGAACAATCTGGAAGACTGGGATGCAAGGAGGTTTTAGAATTGCCATTCATCAAATTAACAAATTTGCTCTCCTTCTCTCAGCGGGGAACGGAGTCAATTGTGGGGTGTGCACAAATTCTTTATTTTATTTTTTCTCTTGTACAACGAGAAGAAGAAATGTGAGGAAGCGAAAGGTAGAAGGAAGTTCCGTCTGAGACAGTGATGTGAGCGTCAATGAATGTTTAATTAATGACACTCTTACTCCTAATTAAAACCTCTTAGCTTTCCCTCCACATGGTATTCGTCAGCTGGCGGAGACAAGGCCCTCACTGTGAGATGAGAGACATAAATTTCACAACAGTATCGCGGGGTGGCACCTGCGTCCGCCCGCACCTGTCAGTGCTGAAATCGTACCTCATTCTGTCTATGAATTAGCATCCACCTGGGCAAAGAGCACCAGGGGGAAGGGGTGGCAAGATTACACCGCCATCCACCCCACCCCATTTCCACAAAGCGGATTCCCCCAGTGGCCGAGGGATGGTAGTTTGTATCCATTTTCCCAAATTAAATGTATCATACCGTTGTGTGGTTCAGCAAGGCAGTCACCTGCCTCATGTAGTAGAAATGGCACACTCCACATTTTAGCGATTTCCCTTGGGATGCAACATCAGAGAATCGCCTTGTAACTATAGCTTAACATCATGTCCAAATCTCCTGAGAATGATGCAGCTAGTCGAGCCACAGGGGCTGCCGGTGAAACGGAAAGGAAGGAGTCAAAGGCTGGGAGAAGCAGAAGGAACATAGGAGCAGGTGGATGAGACATGAGAGAGAGAGAGAGAGAGAGAGAGAGAGAGAGAGAGAGAGAGAGAGTGGAATGGGGGTGAGGGGGGGTTGGAGTATGGCAGGGATGGGAATCCAGCCCCTAGATGATAACAGGAACAAGGGAAAAATAAATGCCTATCAAGTCCTTTGAAACTACAATAGGCAATGGCACGCCTTTTCCATTTAGCATTAAATTTTAACATCGGCTCAAAACTTTTGTTTTTTTATTCCTTTGGACAGAATGTTTTTAACCAGGGCAGACTGCAGATCCGAAGGTGGTCTCTTGGGACATGCCAAAAAGCACTTTCTCTATCCCGCTTCACTTATCCCCTTGTCTGTTCATCTCATTCGCTCCCAAGCCAACCTCTCTGCCCACCCGTATCCTTGTTTTGCCTCTGTTTGCCTTACTGTCGTTATTCTGTTGCAAAAACAACTGCTTTGCCTTGAGCGGATGTTCTGAACAGCCACAGGAGATTCCCCCTCCACAGAGACGCTCATTGCTAATTACTGCTGATATATCAATGGCATGGAGCCTGTTGGTTGCTGTGGCTAAAGCACTTGACCAGGGTAATGTTTCCTGCTATTGTTTCTACTAATGCCGCTCAGTCACCCACAGCGACATGCTGTGTAAAGGGACAATTTTATTTATTTTGATTTTTAATTTGTTATTTATTTATTTATTTTTTGTCAAAAGGCCAGATGGCCAAACATTTTGTTTGTGATTTTTATGTGTGTGTGTGTCGTGGTCATGGGGATAACAGAGTGGTGTTTGAGTTGCCTGCCTTGATCCTACCCTGAACGCTAACCAATTACATTAATCTAAACTTTTCAGAATGATGACTAGTGACAAAACAGAACTTATTTTGATTAACAGACACTGACAATTTGCTGTATTTCAGTGTTACCGAGACAAAACTGGAAAGAAATAAATATAGAGAAAAAGTTTAAGCCACAAGGCATATTTTTTCAAATTTAAAAATTGATTCAGCAGTAATGCGACTTGTCATCTTTGTGCTCTGTGATAGCATGATGAATTGTCACTGTTGACAATTCGCTCACCTAAGCTGTCTCTAAGCCATACTTGATCACTGTCAGCAAAAGGAGAGATGTTAGTGATCACTGTACAGGAGAGATATAACTCTTGCTATCATGTCCTGTCTCTCTCAAACACGAATGCACTGATAACAATAATAATACATTTTATTTAAAGTGCCTTTCATAACAACCAAGGACACTAAATACTCAGACAATATTATAAAACGGAAGATAATTGGGGGCAGGGCTTTGCTAAAATATAGGCTCGACAGGAATATATTATAATGATTAACAAAATGCCTGTCTGAATGAATTCATTTTAGTCATGTCAAGTCAAGTCCATTTTATTTATATAGCCCTTAATCACATTGCAGTCTCAAAGGGCTTTACAACCTACATTTCAC
>JAODUH010002217.1:0-12187 GCA_027564835.1 Typhlichthys subterraneus | reverse complement strand
AATCAGTTAAAGGAAGTGTGGACCAGGGCCCTGTAACTTGTATTGTTGATCTACTATTATTATATTAAAGCTGATTTGCATCACCTTGCGATACTTTATAATTATACTTACGATATTCGCACCCCATAGTAGGCCTACACATTGTTAGCGGCAATGTATTTGATGTGTCGACACCAAAAAATGTTATTTACTGACATTATGTCACGTCATCACATCAAATGGCACTGAAAGGACAAATTTGGTTGTGATGTCACTGGCTCTTAAAAAATGATTGCTGAAATCATATTTTAAGATAGCTATCTTATTTAGCCTACGTATTTAGTTTTGTATCCTGGTAGCCATAAGCCCAGGAACACCAATTTAGCGACAATCAAATTGTTCTTGTTTGTCGTCCATGTGACCGCAGAGTAAGTTTGACTTTGCCAAAAACATTGGCCACATTTGCCATACAGTATGTGCAATATTTAATATTGTTTATGTATTTAAATTATTTGTAAATGTATCAAATAAATGGTTACTGTGCATTATGTGACTACATACTGTAGGACCATTAATTCCATGTATGCTTTCCTAATAATTCTTTATGAGCACAGGATTGTCAAATAATGGCACAGTACATTACCAGTAATCAGTCCAGGTGCTGCATGCACCTGGACTGATTTAATGAGATTGAGAATGAGAATCCTGGCAACTAGACCAGACAGTTGGATACCGGGTTGATAATCAAACATGCTTGTTGAAAATAAGGTTTTATATGCAATATACAGTACATTAATACAGCAGCAAACAACCCTTTTCTATGTACATATAGCGGAATAATGGTGTCCTGAGCAGAGAATAACATCACACTGCATCTACAGACACACATCTACAGACACACACACTGTATGTGTTTTAAACGGAGCTACTCTTGTTTTTTGTTTATATAACCAGGTCGGTCGTGCATGCATGTTACTGTAGTGCAATTGTGTGGCCCAGAGGGCATTTGTATCTATCAAGTCATAAAGAGGCACTTTAAAGACACTTCAACTGTATTTATTTTGAACCTCTTCATTTATTTGTGAATCTCTCTCACTCACCTGACCAGCAGTATCCAGTATCTCCATGCATACAACTTCATCGTCAATACTGGCTTGATGCCGGTATGTTGATTCTATAACATACAATAGATGTTAAAAATCTGATGTTTCCTAATGTTCAGTGATGGTATGTGATATTTACAGTATTCCTTTCACAATGAATATGTTGCATTCAGTCCATTCCCAACCTAGAGATGAACCTTACGAGCTACAGGTAACTGCCAGGAATTACCATGAATTTTAAGTGACTGGAACTTTACCTCTGGACCCTTTGGTCAACAGAGATCTCAGAGGTTCCTTACTTTTTGTGTTATGTTTATGTAGGTCTGGCATACTTGCTGTGCTAAGACAACATTATGTAGGGGATACAATGATGTTGGACAGATTATGTTTTTTTGACAAATAGCATATCCCCCTTATATATAATACTCTGTCTGTGAAAATGTGACACAAAGCATGTTGAAGACTTTAAATCCCTCCCTGCAAAAATAGATAGATTTCACTGGTATTTGTGGTCAATTGCTAAACACCGGCGCCGGGCAGTATGTTTTCAAAGCCTGCTGAGTATGTGTCTGAAATCTACTTTTTCCTTTAGAGCTCATGTCTGTCCTGCTCTGCAGCGGAAACATTGGCGGGCCTTCTGGGAAACAGACATTTAAAAGAGCAACAGCAGGGCGTTCTAACAGAACACTGCTGGGGCCCAGGTGGGATGGCCTTACCTCATATACATCAATTTGGACATACATCAATTTGCCTGCCATGCCTCAGGGAGCCTAAGGCTGCTGACAGTGTGGATTTATAACTGTTGAGCTAGATGGGCCCTTCACTACACAGCCAGTGTCTCACACAGTTTCCTATAGGACATACTATTACAGCAACTATCCCTCTATCATCCACAACCCACGCCTACCTCCCTGTTCGACCCAACCTCTGTGGATGGCTGCTAGCAACACTGACGGGGCTGGGTTGAGATCATTTAACTAGTACAACCTCCTTCCTATCTAATTGGCTCTTCCTGTGGCAAAGTTGTTCTTCAGTTGCTCTCTGCCCCTACAGACACCCATTGCTGTGGACAGTGGTGTTTCAAACCTCAACAGTTAGCTGGGGCTGAAATGTGGGGTTATGGAAGAGTAGCCTATAATATAATCCACAGGGGAACCCTCAGGGCAATCAAGGTATTCAGTGAGTACCCCAAATAAAATATAGTATAGCCTAATAAATATGATATACATGAAAAATAAACAATAAAACAAAAGTGCTACTGAAAGTGAGACATTTTAGTAAGCAGCAGACTGTTCTCTGACACTAAGTGTTTAAAAAAAAAAACATGAAGGCAAACGGGGTGACAATGAACCAATCACGTTTTCTTGTAATAGTTGCTAGGCAGAATACTCTGAACAGCAACTATGTTACCAATGTCTCAGCAACGCGGAGCATTCAATACATGTATTTAATACCTTCCACATTCCAAGTGAATAGGGGCATATTTAACATGATAGTTGTCATTAGCCAATCACAGTTTGATATGGGATGGAGGTGTGACTTTCTGCAAGAATTTCAACATCATTTGACTAATAGAGAATGCCCTACGTTATACTTACGCTGAGTTGTCTACAGAAGCTTTTTTCTGTCATGGAAAGTAAATTCACAGAAGTGGTCATTTATTTTGCATGACACGTTGTGTTTATTGTTTCATGTGTCATTGTAATAATAATTTGACAGATTATTCAGTTCTTTAACACATCCTGAAATTTGCCATGTCAGAGTTTATTATTATAGAAGAAATTGATGTTGAACTGTCAGGAGTCCTGCTATAGGCTAACAAGAATTTCTTAAGATCCGCAGCTAATGCGGTCATGCTGCGTTTGTTACGGCATTCATTAAAACAGTTGTCATAGTGAATTAACAGAACTAGTTAGAGTGAGAACGACAGAGAGAGGTCTGATTGTCCCTGATGTACCCTATCTTAAATGCCTTTTTAGGCTATGAGGGCATTTCATGATGTCTATCATAGGAATGCTTCATATGTGCAGCAAAAACATTTTATAGGCTATTAATAATATTAATATTGAACTGGAAATAACCCAAGATAATTTGAAGCAAGACTTTGTGGTAATGGGCTGATCTAGGCCAGTCTGAAAGAAAAATCCAAATCATTAATTGTTAGGCCATATGTTCTAAAAATTAATTGTAATAATATTAGAAGATAACGGACATAATATACAGTATTTGCAGTTACATATTAAGATATATATTGTCAGATATTTTCAGTGAAATCAAGAATAGTATAAACAATTTAATCATGTTTATACTGTATTGTTTCATCCGTCCCTCCCGTGTTTCATTCGTCCCTACTGACAGGGAAGAATGAAAGAAAGCGCGACTTGCATTTAAAGTTCAATTATCCTGAAGCCGTTACACATTTTAACAAAATAGCAGCTGGTATTTATAGAGCGCACGTTTATTTATGTCTGTATCATTTTAAAATGACGTTTATCTGAAAAGTGTTTAATTCATCCCCACTCTCCCCTACTGTATAGGCATCCCGCAAAACAAGTTGAGTTAAGTAGCAGAGGATCGAGTGAACTAGCTAAAGGCCTACTATATTTACAGTACATGAGAAGGATAACATTTGGCCACTGAAATTTGATGTACTGTAGCACAGTAGGCCTAACATGGGACACAGAAAAAAGTGAAACAAAAGAGAAGAATTTTGAACAGATTTATATTCACATTATTTCAGGGAGGTATCGTTAATCCAAGATGAAAGTGGTGCCAGCAAGTACTGGTACCGTGCAGTGACAATATTCATCTTTGTCAGCATTGCATTTTGGGGGAGGAATTTGAGTGTCATGAGGTAGCCTACTGATTATAAGGCCAATTACAGGAGTTTGGGAGGCACATGAATGGGCATGAATGGGTATATCCATAGCCGCACTGCCGATAAACCAAATCATGTGCAAACAAGCTAACACAAAATTCCCCATCCTCCTAAGAGCCCATTTCAGTATGTACTTAATAGCAAGGCTAATACAATATTTGCCCCATTATTATGTTGCTTGATTAAAAAAGAGCTTTTGATTTAATACTGTATAGACATAACACTAATGAATCAGGTTCACTCACATATTGTAACAGCTTCCATTTTTCAAAAACTTTTAACATCTTTAAACATTCTTCGTTATTATGTGAGTAATTAGTATAATACCAACCACACACCGTATCATGCTGAACGAATATTGTGATCTAATAACCAATATTCTGACGTGGTTTCTATTCTATTTTACATTGATTAATTCATCTGATTATAATGCTGATCAATTTGAGGTTTTGAAATACCCAAATGCTAATGACCAATACAATATAAAAAAAAACATGCTAAGTAGCTTTAAAGCTACAATTGGAAGCATTCATATTTTACACATGTATTGCCTGGATCAAAAAATAAGAACATTTGTGTTTGGTCAATTATTTCTTGGTGTAATAATTCTTCTTGACAACAAATCTTACACCCTTGGAAAGCCTGATTATTGCCCTTTTAAATAGTGCCACATTTGTAAGAAACATACATTTGTGGTTGAGCAGCAGAGCTGAGTATGTGGGTTGTGCCCATGAAACATTTGTCAAATCTGACAATGCCAAAAAGCTTTTCCTTGCGGTTGACTATTGGTTAAGTGGATGGTTGAAGAAACAAGACATTGGCAATGTAACGATGTATTCATTTAACAAACAGGAGCGTCAGTAGCGTGTGGAAGAACCACACACAGCCACAACCGCCTGGCCCCTCCTCCTCATGCTGGTCACCAGCCTGGTCACACTGCTGTGAGATGGCATCCCATTCTTCAACCAGCATTTGTTGCAAGTCAGCCAATGTGGATAAGTTAGTCACAGCACACCCTAGCTGATCCCACAAGTGTTTTGCTTACTTTTTATGCATAGTTTATTATGGTAAACTTACCATAAGTAAACCTTAACCTATATGTTATCCTAACTTTAACTAGAGAGCCGAAAGTAATGTATTTAATTATTAAACTGAACTAGAATTGTCAGAATAAAATAGAGCAATAAATAACACCTCCAGACCCCAGCTGGTTTGGAAACATAAATGTGTGAGGAAGGCACGAGAGATGATCTCACTGATTTGAACAAATGTACATTTATAGAATACTATATACATTATTTTAAATACTGTATATTTAAACCATGTACACACACACATGGGATGTCAAAGATATCCAAGGTATATAGTCCAAGAACCAAAGTTTTAGGGGAAACCTGCTTAGTGGAACTCCTATCTATCTCATCTTAAAATGCAGATCAGCTGAACTGCTGATGATCAGATGCATTTGGCTTGAATGTCAGACTAAAACCCCATGAGCTGCTGCCAAAATATGTACAGGTACATAAAAATTAGACATCACATCACGCCTGCAGAGAGAAGCTCATGGATGGTAGTATTTTTGGGCAGGGCAGACCTCTATCATTATTAATGTACAGTAAGATCTTAACTTTAGACATTGGCACTGTACCTTGCAACTCATTAAATAAGTTCATTTAGCAGACATTTACTTTGCATTATTCCAAAGGCCTTTTCGTCTTTCAGTACCCTCCAACCACTACAGTACTGCTACAGAAATCACTGTAAAAGCTACTGATGTATCAGACAGACAGAAGAGCTGGCCTGCTCAGGAAATTACATTAAACTGCGGGACATTCTCCAAGTCAAGAATTCCTATTTGTGGGGAATGTTCTCAAGAATAACAAATTAGACACAAACAATATCAGGGAGAAGGTCTTAAGCATTCTTGGATTAACTGTGGAATTGTGGTCAAGATATTTGAGATAGCAATATATTAGAATAGATTATAGTCAGTACTATATTACCTTTATTTTATTTTTGTAAGATTACAAAAACATTTAGCACTTAGTCTTATATAGGGCTTACTGTAGTAATCATAACATTATGAAATGGTATCCTTCACAGAAGGAATTACTCTTATAATGTGACAGGCACATTGTATCTTACCAAGGGTTGGGTCATATTCCCAAATGAAGCGTCTTGTAAGGAATCTCACCACCAGTGCTGTGAAGAGGAACAGAATAAAAATGCATTGTTTAGAATGTTCTAGGTCTTCTTTCTGACAATGCAAAAACAACTTGATAAATGCCCTGGCCGATACAACGTAGCGCCGCTACTGTCTTCAGTACCAACTGCAAAGTGGCATGGAGTCAGTGAAGTGTTTCTACAGTAGTGATTATTACTGTAGGTCACAGAGTAAAGTAAATGTACATCTAAATGCATTTACATTTTCTAATGTACAGTAGCAGACACATTTATCCAACCAAAAGGAAAAAAAATCTGTAAATGTGTAGATAGTACTGTAGTAATAGTAATACTGTACTGTATTGTAAGTGCTGCATAAGAACCCATTATATCACATTGCTTACTCTAATACTTAATATTTTGGAATATTGTGCATACAAGCTTAGAGCTAAACAGTATTTTCCGGCCAACAGCTTATCCTCTCCTTTTGGAACAATGAGCTTGAGAGGCCAATAGCTGCTGAGGGATCTTTGTTATTATATATTAATAAGAAATATTAAGTGTAGAATGACCTTTGTGGCATTACAAACATAATATTGCTGTTTTGGTTTGAAGCTCTGACAACACATTCCACTCCCACACCTACTTAATAGCTAGCACTCGTCTCTATTCCTCCGCTTCAGAGGCCCTCACTGTCTACCCATGCCACTACTACCACATGTAAAGATGAGAGACTATAACCAAGGCTGCATAAAACACAGGTCCGTTCCGTTAAGTTTCGACACATGACATTATGTAGCAGTGGGTGCCATTTCCCCACACACACAATCATTGTAAATAAGAAGAAAATATTCAGAGCAAAATTTGCCACACTGAAAACATTAAAAATCATTAAGAAAAAAACATAACATATCAATATACCATTACAACCATTAACTTACCCAGTGATTATATATTGAGCTGAAAATAAAGGCAATTTCCCATAATACCCTAGGTAGACACGTGACTTGCTGTGACCTTTTTAATAGGTCTATGGCTGTGACGTCGCGTCATTACGTGCTGTTGTCTGAACGTGCAGGAATATTTATACGAGATAAGAATGATGAACGGTGGTGATCATCTCAGCAACCACCAACAGAAGATGCTTCATTTGGTGTTGGATTGAGCTATCGAGGTAATGTGTAACCATAAATAGGCTACGTGCTGTTGTTCGTATAACCATAGTTCTATGGGTTATGTTGGCCAAGCTATATAGGCTACTGCAGGGTTATGGCCTCAACATACTTGCCGTGTCGTTTACAGTTTACAGTTTGTAAATAAAAAGTTAGTCTACTAAATTACAACCAGTTTTCTTGTCTTTATAGTTGAATCAGACTGGATATTATAGTAGGACAATTATTGCTAAGACCAGTCCAGTCCAGTAAATTTGAAAGTAGGTAGTTGGGAGTGCCGAATCGATTACAGAAAAGGCAGAATACTGTATGACCAGGTAAATAAGATAGCTTCTCCGACAGATGACAGGTGGCTTGGTGTCAAGCTCACCCAATGATACCGTAGTAGGCTACAGTACTGTAAGCTAGTACATGTACGGTAGCTATCTAGCTAGCTACGGTATCTTATGGAACGTCTATTGCACAAATGTACGCTGCATGCATTATGTTCATGACGCAAAATTGGTATTGTACCTGAAATATCCCTAACTGAATCGACAGTGGATCGAATCGAAATTAAAATCGATTTTGGACCTGTGAATCGGAATCAAATCTATTCTGGAAATCAGTGGGGATACCCAGTCCTATACTGTAATTTGTACATATTTTATTATTCTCTTACATTACAGTTTTATTTTGATGTAGATACTAGTTCTAGTATATATAATTTCTTTTTTTTCCCACATCAGTAATATGTACTTTAATACTAGTAATAATAGTTAACCATTTCTCTTTGGTGGGGGCATATAGTGTGTGGGTGTGGGTATATGACCTGTCCAACTACTGACAAAATGTACTACATGTAAGTCGCTTTGGATAGAAGCGTCTGCCAAATGCCGTAAATGTAACAAACTAATTGGCTGTTCATCACTGTGATTTAGAGCCAATCTCTATGTGCTGTCCCACCATACTGCAACAACCTTCATGTTCAGTATATGCATGGCATTACTGGACAAAAAAAAAAAGACAAAAAACAAAAAATGTAATAATTTCTGTCAGTGATGGAAACTGGTTACATTTGCTTGACAAAGGTGAACAAATTGTTCTGCTGGCAATAATATGTTTTACACAACCATTTTGCAGTGGTGGTGATTTGCTATAGTGAATTGATTTAAATATTCCCTTAATAAGATTAGTTTGTTCCCTATTATCTGAGTTCCCTAGTCATGGCTGCACCACACACCCCCATATTTCCTTGCCAGCTAATTATACAGTTATCAGCCTCCGGTAATTCAAAACTAAGCAGAGTAGCATAATTCAATTTAGGATCCCTTGAGATTTGGGGTGGGGGGTGGGGGGTGTTTCTGCCTCCTGTATTTCTGCTTTAGAGATTTACATAGTGCCTGCCCCAGCCTCCTTACAGATAAAACGTGCAGTGACAAGGTCTTTTTGTGGGCTATTTTCAGCCCCATGATACCATTACAACATCAGCAACCCCCTAAAGTTAAGCGAGCAAGATGTTATAAAATGAGTAGTCCTACCAACATAGTCTCAGAGTTTACAAACTCTGGTTTCATTGGGGGGACCATAAGGACTACGAAAGCATATTGTTGCCACGTCAGAAAGAAGCAAAAACTAATCAGTATCTCTTCATAATGTGAAAAGTTTCACGATAAAACAGATTTACGTTATGTAGCCTACATGATCCTGCTGTGAACTGAGGCTACAGTTCCTACATTACCTTTTGTGATTAACTGGCATCATACTGTGTGGCCAAAAACACAGATACTTTTAACATTTCTACCATAGCCTTCAAATTAGGCTATACAGGCTAATGTCCAACTCCAAAAATGCACTGTGCAATGGCGTCAGTGCAATGGCACCAGTGTATCTACATTTATCAACAGCGAAAGGATGAACCTCCTATATACAGTATAATATATTATTGGTTGTAGACAAGCGGAATCCTCCGTTTGCTGAAAAATGACGTGCAAGTGCCAAACCCTGCAGTTCATCAAGTGGCCGCTTTAAGTTAAAAAGTAAACATGTTAACAGCCTGGTTGAAAAAATGGTCTATAGCTAGTGCAGTTCAAGTTCATGTGAATGTTTTTATAACTAATCAGTTCAAATATACTATATAAGACATACATGTATCCCATTATAATGAATAGGGGGCATGGGGGGCGTTATAGGCGGAGTAAAATACTGCAAAGGTAGCGACAGCCAGAGCCAGCAGAGCGCGGTGTTCATATCCATTCTTGGAAAAAAGGTATGGGTGACATCATAGAGAGTTTGTCCATTGATATATACAGTCAATGGTTGTTGTAAAAATATTTTCGAGAAACTTAACTCACTGTTTTTAAAGGCAAAAAAATAAGTGCCAATATTTTTGTTTTGCTTTTTATTATGTAGCAGATGGTAAACTAGTGTATAGGTTTGTTTCAAATGCATATTTTGATTCATCCATGTCTTGACTAACTTTCAAACTCAGTTTAAATTAAAAAAAATATACAAAATGAATTGAACTAGTCACATTTTATTTACAGTATTTATTTATAGTACCTAACCCTAGGTGTATAGGCTTTGATTTATAAGCCCTGAGGTTCACTGGGCATGCATTTGATCTATTTATTTATCTTTGATCATGCATGCTGTTTTTAAGCAACAACAAAATAAATAAATAGCAATGTTTGTGAGTAAATTTGATCTTTTAAAGGGCTACTGGCAGGTGCCATTAACTCCACAAGCTCAAGAAGTGTCTGCTTTTGTTACAGCATCTGGTCTGTTCTCCTACACAGTTATGGGTTTTGGGTTACGGAATGCACCTTCTACCTTTCAGCGACTCATGAATATGGTTGTTAGAGGGCTTGAAGGGTGCGCGGTCTATTTGGATGATGTGGTGATATACAGTGATTCCTGGGAGGATCATCTGTGTCGGGTTGGTGCTTTGTTTGAACGGCTAGCTGATGGCCAGCTGACAGTGAACCTTGCCAAGTGTGAGTTCGCGAAGGCCACTGTGACATACCTTGGGAAGGTTGTGGGCCAAGGGCATGTGCGGCCAAGTTGATGCCAAGGTCTCTGCAATGGGTGAGTTTCCTGTTCCCACCACTAAAAAGGAACTAATGCGGTTCCTGGGTTTGGTTGGATATTACCGCAGTTTTTGCCGGAACTTTTCCACGGTGGTGGCCCCTTTGACTGACTTGTTGAAGGCCAGAGCCAAGTTTTAATGGCTACCCTATGTCAACAGTCTTTTTGTAATGTTAAATCTCTGTTGTGTTCTGCCCCCCTATTGTTGGCTCCCCGTTGGGATAGGCCTTTCATGCTCATGTAGATGCCAGCCAGGTTGGGGCGGGGGCTGTTCTCCTTCAAGTGGTCCAACAAGGTATTTAACACCCGGTTAGCTTCTTTTCGAGAAAGTTCAGCTCCTACCAGTTGAATTATTCCATAATGGAAAAGGAAGCTCTGGCATTAATATTGGCCTTGCAGCATTTCCATGTGTACTTGGACTTAGAATGCCTATCTTGGTGTTTACAGATCATAACCCTCTCACTTTTTTGAACTCGTTGCAGAATCCGAACCAGAGGCTTATACGATGGGCCCTGTTTTTGCAGCCTTACAATCTGGATATCCGTCACATTAAGGGCAAGGATAACGTAATGGCTGATGCATTGTCCCGTGCTCATTTGTGACTAATGTGTCTCTTTGATGTAGCTTCTGGGTGCCTGGGTTGCAGTGCCACAGAGTGTGTGTTGGGTGGTTGGCGTGCAGTCTGGGCCGGGTTCTTTTTTATTGTGTTGTGTTTGCTTGGTGTATTTTGTTTGTGTTTCAGGGTAGGACCCTGTCTTCTGGGGGGGGGTGTGACGGCCTCATGATGTCATGTTGGTGTGGATTGGCTCAACTCCCTATCCAGGAAGTTGAGGGGCGGGGCTGCGTTAGACCTGATGCCACCCACCTGGGCAACCTGGCTCTGGTGGCTATAAAGACCTGCCTGCTCTCCTCTCTCGAGGAATTGAAGCTAGCTAAGGCTCTTTTGACTTGGCAGCTATCGCCTCAGCTTTGCAATGTAACAGCTTGTAATCCGATTAAACCCTGCTTTGGACATTGTAGTTTGGACTATGTGGTTTCTTTTTGTCACAATACTCTGAGCCAGGTTGTGACAATAAATACATTTTTATTTTCAGCGTTTCGTTGTTTACTGTGTATAGCCAAGTAATAAACCAAACGGAACCTAAATGTAAGAAACTTGTTCCCATGTGACATATTGCAATGGTACACACACATGTATATCTTGTTTTGGTTCATTTGACCATGAATATTCTAGTTGCAGTAAAGGATAATTATAGGCGCGACTTGGCCGTGGTGTCGCAGAGTCCCTGTTATGTGGAATAACACAAGCAATATGTAGATCTCTTCAGCAGAATGTCTGGATTATGAGGAAATAAAATTGATTTTCTACCATTTACATATCTGAAAATATGATACAACATTTAAAACTATGCTGTGTATTGCAGCATATGAGAATCGATTATGCAAGGCGTGTTTTATGTCTGACTTTGTCACCGTGGAGAGCCCCTTCTAGATTTTACCGTTATGAAGTTATTATTATTATTATACAAATTATTATTGGCTATAATTTCCGATGTGTAGGCCTACTATGTGTTTCATTGCTATGTCAAATATCCTTGTTTATATTTGGAAACGAGTCTACGAGATGTTTATATAGGCCTAGATAAAAAATGTATATATTTTTTTAATTATAGGCTACTTCATTTATAGTATTTCACCTACTCTGTGACCTAGTTTATAATTATCCATCCATCCATCCATCTTCTCCCACTTATCCGGAGTCGGGTCGCGGGGGCAGCAGCTCCAGCAAGGGACCCCAAACTTCCCTTTCCCGAGCAACATCAGCA
>JAODUH010002215.1:0-12191 GCA_027564835.1 Typhlichthys subterraneus | reverse complement strand
TGCTGTTTCTGACGTCATATGTCACGTGATTTTGTTCGCACCAAAGCAAGCTTTGAAGCAGTGGTTCTATAGGATTGCAGTGCAGGGATTCGAAGCACGTATCGAAGCTTCAGCTTCACACTGCCATCCCTAGTTAGAAGCACCGCTGCTTCTCGTCATCTGACTGAGGCGCCAGGCTACATGCAGCAAACAGGTATGGCTACAATAAATAAGATACCGTAATACAAAGTTAATACAAAGACGATCAACGGCACTAGTCAACAACTTGATAACACTAAGCCACTGAAAGGAAACTCGTTCTTTATCTGCGTCGTTAAAGTCTGTAAAAGTGTAATATGGAAAGAGACTAACGTTTTTATTATTGGTCTTTCATGTTTGTTTATTGAAGATATTACTGTAGGCTGAAGGCCGGGGTACGGTATAGTACCATATGAGCGCTCGGTCGGCTATTTCTGATTTAACAAAAATGCCTTGGGATTAGCAATAGTCTATAAGTAAGACTTTTATGCACACACATTGTTACCCGTGAACATTACTGGTGTAACTACGAGATTCGCTGGAAATAAATACTTTTTATACGCCAAAAACACTATCTTAGTGGGAGATATGGCTGTCTAGTGGGCATAAACTGTGGCGCTGCAGCCTGTGTCAGACATGCGCAGTCCGCGTACAACCGCCTCCTAGTCAACTTGCCTATATAGTCTAATAACCAGTTGTGTGACCAATTAACCTGCCAGTAACCACCGCTTTCAGAGATCACTGTGCAGCTGCCATGGGGGCAGATGAGAGGCAAGGTATGGGGTCCTGATGATGGTCGTCCTGTGCTTTGCCTGCATGGCTGGGCTGACAACTGTGGAACATTCGACACTCTCATACCCCTCCTGCCCAAAGGTACACCTACGGGCCAGTGGTCCAGTTAACATAAGCATTGTGCAAACACCCCTGTGAACAGTTGTCAAGCTACTGGTCGCCATATAACCATGACAGGGTTTAATTATGTGGCCTAGAAATGATCGACGATGATGCGCTGTAAGTCCAGTACAAAATGGAGGCCTGTGGGAATGACATGTTTGTCCCTTCTTCATCCAGAGTGTAAATATGTGGCCGTGGACTTACCAGGCCATGGCTTGTCCTCGCATCGAGCTCCAGGAGTCTTCTACTGCCTCCCTGCCTATGTGGCTGATGTACGTCGAGTGATTGACGGTGTGTTTGAACCCTTGAACATTTTTCAGAAAAACTAATGTTTTAACTCCGGCTTAAAAAGATACAGAAAGTCATTCTGGAGAAAGCTTATTGATATTTGAAGCCTATCAAAACAAAATCGCATCTTTCTTCAAAGCCAGACCGCTCCCTTAGAATCTCTGCCCCAAACACATTGGAAAAGCATTGTGAAGGCTAGAATATTATTAGTGTGCGGTCTGCACCACTGTTGCGTTACTATTTACACTATAGAAGTACCAGATTATTTTTTCCGCACGCACAGGGAACAGTAAACTAGCACACCGTGAGGGGATATTGAATTTGAATCATGCCTTTTAATTCAGGCATATATATACTGTATATCTAGGTCTCTAGCAAGTAGGTAGAGATGATCATTTGACAATTATGTCTATTGTGGACATAGGTGTGCAATATGTAAATAAAAAAATAAATGTTATTTTCTAGAGATTTTGACGATATAGAACTAAAAAAGCAAACATGTTTGGCAACAAGATCAAAATCATAAAATGTATGTACTTTTATTTAAAACACCTGCAGTGAAGTACAGTAATACTTACTGTCCCACTTCTATAGTATATTTCTCATTTGTGAAATTGTTCTTGCAGCTCTAAACTGGAAAAGATTCTCACTGATCGGTCACAGCATGGGTAAGGCTCCTTTCGTGATAGGTGCATTTTTACACTTGTTTGATGTGTTCAGAGGTAAATAAAGCACGTCTCAGTCACACTTGGCTTGGTAAATCAGACATGAGCTGTAAAATGGGTGGAGTGGAGGCTACATTATGTGTAGTTCAACACGCACTTTCAATACAAATATCTAAATTGCTATTTTGATTTTGACGAAATAGACCAGTATTTGTTAATGATTATCCTTCCCACATGAAACTGCATTTTGAATTATTTAGCAATATTTTTTATTTAAAGGGCAAACTATATATTTGGAAGCCTGATTTTGTCCTTCCACCATGTGTTTGTCCAGGTGGTGATATAGCTGGAATGGTAACGTGAAAGAGTCACAGTAGGCTAACAGTGTGCTTCATGTTGTGCTTTCAGGACCAACACAGTACACTGACATGTCACCTTTTATTTCTAGTGTGGAGTTAATGGCTGCTGTATTGTCACTGTGCTCTATATATACAGTTCAGTGCACTTTATCCGGAGATGGTAGATGCGTTGGTGCTTCTAGACAGCCACGGATTCTCACCAACTGATCCAGTAATGACACCTTAATTGTCTACTGTGTTGTTTTACTGTCTTTTGTAACATATTCAATGCGGCGTATTGCATTTGGGACATGCTGTTAGATTCCATCTGAGGTTGTCCCATTCAGTTTGACCTTGAAGCGCACATAGAGCGCCCTAATTTCTGTGTCTGTAAATGAACTCATCCCTTCGTGGAACGCCATTGTGATAACCCCGTAAAGCCGTAACCCCCGCCACGCATTGCAGGCCTCCTGGTTTGGTTTTAACATGATGCCAGTACAGTGTAGCCTACCTTTAAATACTTTATTTATTTATTTGGGCCACACTGTATTTGTAATGTTATGCATTTGTTCGTCTTGATGGTGTTAATGAGTTACGATGGGATATTTGACTGAATGTGACCACGCTGTATTTGGGGAAAATGCATGTAAGTTTGAGCTCCTGTGTACTTGTAGAAGGACACGCCCGATATGATGAGACTAGCGATAGAACAGATGATGCAGTTGGAGAAGAAGAAGGAACAACAGCAGGAAAGAGTTTACACGTACGAGAAGGCGCTGGAGAGGTGATGGCGTGCAGTTGGTCAACTAGTCTGTTTAGACTGAACTTGTTTCTGATCACGGCATGTGAGCCAACAGCTTCTGTCTCATGTCTGTTAGGCTGCGAGCTGCCAACCCCTCTCTGTCCGAACAGTCGGCACGCATCCTTCTAGAGCGAGGTCTGACACCAGCTGACGGAGGTGAGGTTTGTTTCCCTACGCTCCCCCACCTTGTTCCTCTGCATATTCATCCATCCATTCATGAATTCATCCATTAATTAATCTATTCTTCCATCCATTCATTCATTCATTAGTTTCTTAATCCATGAATTAATCCATCCATCCATTCATTCATTCATTCACCCATCCATTCCTGAATTAATTCCGGAATTCATCCATCCATCCATTAATTCATCCATTCCTTAATCCATTCCTTAATCCATCTATTCATTCGTTAATTCATGAATTCATCCATCCATCCATCCATCCATTAATTCAATTTAATAGTAATCGCATTTCTCTCTGTGAATCAGTAGTAGCATCAGTTTGCTTTTGGTCTCTTTTTTGATGCAAAGTTACATTAACTATTTCTATATTTGTTAAGGTGGCAGTTTTCGCTAGTGTGAACAATGTGTGCCTTTTCAGACAGGCTTTTGGCTAGCTCTTTGTTTTATCTATTTTATTTTATTGTTAAGTTTTCAGACTTTTGTTGTATTGATTTCTATTTTTCTTTTGTAGGATTTGTCTTCTCCCGGGACTTTCAAGTCAATATTGTAAGTTACAGACTTTTTTTATTTATATTATTGAAAGGAATCACTATCAGATGTGTGGAAAAATGACCAGGCTCTAGATTGTTCTTTGAGTCCCAAATCCTTAAGTTCAGATAAAAGGACAACATTCTGCTTTTGAGAGCTGTCTGATGTTTACGCCTAGAATATTTCTCATGATGTTTGCAGAAAAGCCTATTGCGCTACAGCATGGAGCACTGCCAGGAAATGCTGTCAAGGATACAAGCTCGCTTTCTAGCCATTTTGTAAGACATTTCTTTAATCTCGGATATGTCCGGCACGGCATATTATACGTCATGTATGATCAGACATGCTAAGATGTTCTTTCTCTCCCATTTGTTAGTTTGTTTTTTGCCTTCCTTTTCCATTTCCAGAACAACCGACGGCTTTGAGAAAATATATCTGGATCAGAAGTATACCTCAGGTCTATGCCAGGGCATAAAGGACCAAAATGTATGGACATAATAACACTGATATTGTATTAATAATTAACAATTCCATGTGTTCTCCGTGTTTGGTGTCACCTCGTCGACAAACAGCGGTACGAGTGCCATCTAAGCACCCTGAGCACCACGTAGGCAGCAGACATATTTGAACGTGTGAACCTTAACATTGAGCTGCATACTGTATACAGTGAACTACTGACTCTTGGTCAAATCCAGCCTCAGCCTCTTGCCTCCATGAGCACTACGTCACATAAGGGACTCATGTGTCTCGTCTGATACTATAGACCCCTGGAAGCACTATCAGGAAGTGGGGTAGTAGATTATCAATGGTTGTTAGCATTGTCACTCACAAGACTAAAACGTATGTAATGACGCCAGTGCAGTGCTTTATTTACGAATGTTCTCAGTCTTTCGGTTATTTTACTGGCAAACCGCCAGACTTGTGTTATTTAGTTTCCCAACGGATTCCTCAGTATAAGTCGACTTATCTGGCCATTGAGTTATGCAGATAATTGACGTGTAGTGTCGCAGAGCCAGCCTTTCATTTTTTAAAGCCTGGGACACAGTGCTGGCTTTTCATTTTTTGGCATACTATAATTCATTCCCAAGTACGATACGGTCAATCTGAGGCTACTATATTTCTGCAGCAAACTGTTATGGGGTAAATGTACATTATTCCAGGCCATGCATGGTAGATGTAGATATCTGGGCACTGCCTATGTCAGCCTCCACGGCAAAATGCCGTTGGTGACACGCCCACTTAAGAGACCAGAAGCGTTCCGTTTTTGCTTCTATAGAGCCTTGTATTGCATTTCTGTCTTGTTAGTGTTCCACTATCTTTGGCAACATGCACTCAGAGTTTCTATCCAGCTTTCAATGTCACTTCGCCATGAGATTCAGTCTGGAGAGCTTGGAAGTGGAGGTGATTCAGGCCGGTAAACCTAATGTGTGGCCAATCTGCGTCGTAGTTTAGCTATGGCCGTGGTTAAGGTGTGACGTAGGTTAACTGGAAACAACTCGAGTCGAAAACGCCTAGAGATGATACAATATAGCATCGGTTTTATTACAATGTATTAGAAGAGCAAAGGCTTTTTTTCAATGGAAAATATGTTTCCACGCTTCTCCTGACTTTTATACTGCAATAGTGGATAACAGCAGACTGCTGGTTCACAGGTTCGTTCTAATCACATGCAAGTATTATTTTGAAAGTGCCTGTTCTCTTGAATAAGACGTCTCCCCAGGTGGATGTTTCTTAACAGACACATATCTGGTATTGTCAGGTTACAGTTTCAACCATATGAGTAAAATATGTTTTGTTTTCATTATTTAAATAGAGTAAACACATTGTATTTTCTTTTGTTTATCTTTTCAGGGTGTTGTGTTGAAAGTACCAGGTGACCATCACATCCACCTCAATAGACCTGACACCATCTCTACCTTCATATCTGACTTCCTGCAGAACAAGTTCTCGCCCCCTGCTGGATACTTGCAGACAGTGTTTTAATTTAAGACCATGATTACACGAAACACTACTAAGCATGGTTTATCCATCTGCACTTCGCTATTGTATGTATGATTTGCATTAATGTCAACTACCGCGTTTAAAACCACGTCATTTATTGAGTTAATTCTTAACCCTCGCGCTGTCCTATGGGTCAAAATGACCCGGTGCACTTGCCAGTAGCGGGCAGCAACCACAACACGGACATATGACATTCTGCGGTTTGCTCCCCCTGCTGCTAGTCTGCTGAAATGCCTTAGGACAGTGGGAGGGTTAAATGGACTGCATTTATACAGTGCTCTTCTAACCTTACGGCCACTCGAAGCGCTGTACGGGATCGCCACGGGAACAGATTCCCCCTGGTCTACAGACTAAAACATAGTCTCCCGTTCAACATCAGCATCATAACGTCCTTCTTGCAAGGCAGCTCATGGCTGGTTTCTGACAGCTGTCAGTCAGGCTCTGGTCCTGTGATGAAAGCACTGCATTTTCTGACCCTACACATTCATGGTGGTGACACCTGAACCCTGGGATCAGTATAGGGTTAGCTGCCTTGCCCAGGGACACCTTGACGCTTGATCAGGAGTTGTGTAGGTCGGAAAATGCAGTGCTTTCAACACAGCTGTCAGAAACCAGCCATGAGCTGCCTTGCAAGGACGTTATGATGCTGATGTTGAAACAAACGTGTAATGGGAGACTATGTTTTAGTCTGTAGACCAGGGGGAACTAACCTGACATGCCAGAGGAATTGTTGTCACAAACGCCCAGACCACTAGATGATCCTGCCTCGTTATAGAGCCTATATTCATGCTTTTCTAAACGTTACATAATTGGAAGATGCAAATGGCTGTAAACCTCTGTAGTACTTCAAATGACCCCTAGAGGGCAGCCCACTCCTGTCTCATGCACACACACTGTGCACTAATGTAATAAATACAGAGGGAATCTATCTAATTTAATGGGATCTAACTTCCACATTCGATTTTTGAGAAGGGGGGAAGGGTGACTCTTCAGTCTTCATGCAGACCAGTACGACCAAGCATCCCATTCAAATCAATGGGGGATGTCCACAGAATGCACCACAGCCTTCTATATTGCCCATTCTTTCACTGTGGGGACGTTAGGTATTTTGCCTACTTCATACAGAAAAATGCCTTTAATGACACGTCCACTGAAGAGACTGGAAGGACTCAATTTTTTATTCCGTTGAAATTAATTACACCCTCTTACCCTCTGTGACGTCACCATAGACTGTGTATAAATGGACAGACCCTCTGTGATGTCACCATAGACTATATATATAAATGGACAGACCCTCTGTGACCTCAATGGACTGACCCTCTGTGACGTCACCATAGACTGTATATATAAATGGACTGACCCTCTGTGACGTCACCATAGACTGAATATATAAATGGACAGACCCTCTGTGACGTCACCATAGACTGTGTGTATAAATGGACAGACCCTCTGTGACGTCACCCACAGCTTTTCTAAACGATGGATTTGAGCACCGTGTTGTGCTGGCTCTGGCCGTCGCCATCATTGTAGTACCTCACTGATTTATTTTAAACAACTTCCTCTGGGACTAAAATATGCTTTAAACAGAAGAAGTTCAAAATTTATCAATAAGGTTGAATATACTGTGATATTGCCCATCCATAATACTCAAGAAAATAAAATGTGTAGAAATGTCAATATTTCATCAACCTGTTTTACAAACCCCAATTC
Organism: Typhlichthys subterraneus; assembly: GCA_027564835.1. Lineage (NCBI taxonomy): Eukaryota > Metazoa > Chordata > Actinopteri > Percopsiformes > Amblyopsidae > Typhlichthys > Typhlichthys subterraneus. The sequence continues at coordinate 4,765 of JAODUH010002215.1, read as the reverse complement.
TGAATAAGTTAGGACGGCATGGAAAATGATAATAAAAACTAAACTAAGTGATTTGTAAATTACATTCAACCTGCACTATATTGGAAACAACAACGCATTGTATGATGTTACTACCTCAAACATAAGAAACCATAACCACTGGGGTTAAAAGGCCCATAATAAAACTATGTAGATTAAAAAATAAATTATTTAGCATTTTCTTGACACACAAAGGAACATAGAAGCTCATTATTTTAAAAATAGACTTTAATACAACAGCTGCTTATAAATATTAAAATATACAATATACAGGTATACAGTACACTCACAACAAAATATTAGGCTTCTAATTGTACGGCACTTGTAATTTTTTTGTTTCTTTTTACTTTTACTTGCGTAACGGTAACTTACTTATGAATGATTTGTACATAATGAAGTGTTACGGGACCTCCCTGACAGTTGGGTTAGTGTGGTGATTGGGTTAAATATAGGGTTCGCTGTACACTATATGACCAAACACAAAATCTCCCCCGTTCATTTGTAATGGAAATCTAGCCGTATCTCCATTATCTCAACATGTGATTTGGGTGTAGAGGTTACAGCCAAGCCAAGAGACATGTCTAAACTGTCACTAGAAACCCCCCAGACGACACATATTCTGTGCCTCTGGGGTCTCCAGAAGGTTTTCACATTGCTTATAAAAGGGGATGCGGGAGGGGGGGGGGGGACTACAGAGACAGCTCTGGAGCCTTTCTCGGGCAGGGGCGTGAATGCTTACCTAAAAGGCCTTGATAAGCATCTCTGAGGCTGGTGAAAGTATTCCTGCTTTGAAACCAAAGCACCCAGTGCGTGTGTGTGGGGAGAAAAGGGGGGGGGGGGGGTAGGGGCAGGCAATGTGAAGGACAGGCACCCAGAGGTCAGCAGCATCTCACCAGTGTAGTCTTACCATTGATTCTATTCAGCCCGCAGGCCTGGCCGAGCTACGCACACACACTATTCTAGTCTATTCAACAAGAGCCTTGGTTTAATTCATTAGATGACGTCGGCTGAAGGTACTTCTTTTTTTACACACAGCAGCTTAAACTTCTAGGACCAGTTCCACAGACGAAGAATCTTTTTCTTTGGAGATCATCATTGATTTTTATCTTCTTTTGTTTTAGTCTTTGACTAGGCTTAATGCGTGTCTGTGGAACCGACCCTTAAAGTTATATTGCTCTCTATTTCGACGGTGACTCCAGAAGCATCCTCACTTAAAACGTACTGTGAAGACTAGATTCTCAGGAGTTTGCTTTGTGTACAACTGGCACCGTACCTCCGATACAGAACAGTGTAGGACACAAAGACAGTTGTGGTTTATCCCAAATTACATCTAAACTCAGATCGCTTTCCCTGTTAGGAACCATTACACTAAATTTGAAAGTGGCGAGCATTGATTCCGTATCTGTCGTTAACATTCCTTAATCCATGTCCTGGAGCAATAATCACGATGCAATAAAGGGCGTGTATAAATAAACGAATGTGATGTTAGACACCTAGTGTTGGTTAAGGGTAGTGTGTTCTTCCTGCCTGCTGTGCTGGCCCGTACCAGGTATACACAAGCAAGAGGCTTTCTGGGAAACGGTGTGAGGAATGTTAGCGGAGACGAGCAACCTTGCCAAAAAAACAGCCACTCCCTGTTTAAGCTTTATATTTAAAGGGATATCCCATGTTACAAAAGCACATTATGACTGCGTGTTATACAGTCAGAAACGATGCTGCCCTGCTGATTTCAAAGCTATCAGGGTGAGAGTGGGGGGTTACAGGTTAGATAGAATCCAGTAACGTGTCTTGATGTGGAATGTGCAGAGTTTCATTTCCACCTATAGAATTTAAAAGGCAGCTGTAAACTGGAAGAGCGCCCAGAGAAGAGGGTGGAGGAAGAGAGGAAGAGCGCCCAGAGAGGAGGGTGGAGGAAGAGAGGAAGAGCGCCCAGAGAAGAGGGTGGAGGAAGAGCTCCCGGGGTCTCTCAACCAAACAAGCTGTGACTCAAACAAGTGTGCTTCCATTTGCCTTGGGTGACTTTGTGCCTCTCCTGTTAAGAAGCCTGGCCCTGGACAGCCAACAGTTCACAACAGATAGTCAGGAGGGGTATTTCATGAACCAAGCTGACGCTAAGTACGCCTGACTGATTTAAATCTGTGCATTTGTGACGGAGATCGTCCGTCCCCCTCTGTGAATCGAACCCCGATCTCCCACGCAGAGAGCGGACGCTCCTACAAGGCAGGCCAAAAACCCATGGGCCCTGGCCTGCGTCGCCAGAGCGTCCTATGAGGTGTCGGAGAGTGAAGATTAACACCGCACAGCTACCTGCTGGCCACCGTTACACACTCACGTGCATGCACTCGATATTATAGATCGGCATGATCCTGCCAACATTCTGACAGGTAGAGGAATATGTCGCATTTAACACATTTTAGGATATTTATAAGCTATTTATTCCTGCGGAACAGTAACTCTTAATCAACTATTATAACGGGAAATACATGTATATTAATTTTGTAAGGCTCTAAAGACTACAATATACTGTAGCAGACACTTTTATTGGGCAGGTAGGACATAACTTTAATGTGAATTAAAGTTAAAATTAATCAATAATTTTATATTAAATTACTACTATTTAAACTGAATTGTTTTCATGTAGTATTTATGCACTTATAATTAATTCCCTTTCTTTTTTTCCACTAAATAGTATCAAGCATAGGGCTGAAATGTACATGTTAAAATATATCAAATCCAGATTTGTAGTCCCTAACCTTGTCACTAACCTTCCAATATAACTGCTAGGCCAGCTAAATATATAAGTTGATGAGGCGTGACATGTAGAGGTTTAGTTATGATGATATTTAGAGGAGGAAAGACTACTCTTAGCATGTATTTAATTACATATGATTACTCACTCAAGTGGAAAATAACCTGTGGAACAAAATTGAATTGCGGTTCGCTGTCGGCCTGCTGAAACAATAATTAATGCTTGGCCCTGCCCAGCCTGCTCTCAGACATTGTCATGGAAACCAAGATGACATCTACTCCAGCTGGCTTATTGAAATGGTTTTAACTGAATATTAAATCAGGCTAAGGCGTTAACATGGAGCGAGGTTTGTGAAATACCCCCACATTCAATCTTCATTTTGCCTAATCCACTGACCGTATGTTTGGCTTCATACATCTGCATTCATCCGCTCTAGTATAGTCCAGCATACCATACCTGCCATAGACGAAAAGATAAAAATATCTAATGGAAGAGAGACCCCAACGACACCAAATGCGCCTGAAATAGTTTAGTGACTGAAAGCTCTGAGAGCTAGCTAGTTAAATGTGAAACAAACATTCTATTGTTTGTTTGTTCAACATTAACCAAGACCATGAAAGAATGTGCGTTATGGGCAATGAGACTATAACAATGCAGCCCCACCAGGGGCTTGTCAAGATTAAAGTGGTAAAAAAACAAAAGCGGTATTGCCTCACTAGAACTACTATAGACCAAGCCTGGAGCCTGCCTCGATCTGGCAGGCACAAATATAGATTTAGTCTGAATTCACTGCTTTGTAAGTGAAGCTAAATCTACCCTGGCTTGTTTGATCTCGAGTCAGGTCAGGTCAAGGTTTGGCCTGACGATAGTACTGTAGTAGTGGGTGTAATGTGACCTGGTAATGGGGTTTGAGATCAGGCATAATACCAAGTCCCAGTGGCTTTAAGCTTCAGGCACTTTTAGAAAGGCGTCATTATGCTAACAAACTGCCTATTACAACAGCATGTGTTCTCATGTCTCAAGTTCAAGCCAGCAATTATGACCTTATAGCTCCACAAAGGTTTGGGATTGCTTATTTTCATCGTACAGTAGCATCGATCCGACACATACCTCAACCACACACAAGTCCAACAGATGTATGTATAAAAAGGTCCCAAGAGTCTTTATTTCTCTCCTGGAGGCTCCAAGCCTCATTTAGAGAGGTGCTGGGTTGATCCTACCACAGTGCATTTCAAAGGCTGCGTGACTTTTAACGTCCATCATTTAGAGACCTTGGACAATTAGGTCTAACTTCAGCAAAAACCACCAAAGAAGGAAAGGCAGATTTTTTTTGTTTTTGTTTTACAAATTCTCTAGGAGAAACAAACCCGCCATTATAAGCGGTGGCTTTGCCATATCATAACAAAATGCACAAAAAAATAATAATAATATTAACAAACATATTTGCTTTCTAGCTCTACAGTTGTGTGTGTATTTTTTATAACTTTTACATTTTTTTTTAGTTTAACTAAAAAAAAAGCTTAAAGTGTAACTACTTGTCATTGCAATTGATAATGGTGGGTCAGGGTTGAGCCCAGGGCATAGGGCAGGCATATATCCCTTACTGTGCAGACATGCAGACAGTGCCGTTGTCGTAGATGTGCACGCAACGCTCCTCTCGCTAGTCACCGACGCAGCACACTGCATCGCCCCCACTAGCAGCCAACGTGGTCAATTCTCCGTCCCTCTGCGAATGGTGAGGGGGCCTGGGCTGGGCAGTGTGTGATACCAGCTCTGGCTTTTGGCGGTGCCATCTTTGGTCAGGCAGAGTTAAGGTGCACTGGAGCCATTCGCCGTTTCACATCCACACGACGTGTCATCCCACCTGGGTGTCGTCGTGACAACAGCAGCTGTAAATGAATGTCTGCTACAGTACAGCGCCTTCGGGGGGGGGGGGGGGGGGGGGGGGGGGGGGGGGGGGGGGGGGGGGGGGGGGGGGGGGGGGGGGGGGGGGGGGGG